>PVLD010005553.1:0-110874 GCA_004027595.1 Dinomys branickii
TATGAAAAAGTCATCCAATAACAGATGCTGGTGAGGCTGTGGAGAAATAGGGACTCTATTACACTGCTGGTGGGAATGCAGACTGGTGCAACCACTGTGGAGAGCCGTTTGGAGATTTCTCCACAAACTAGGTCTAGAGGTTCCATTCAAACCAGCTATTCCTCTTCTGGGTATTTTCCCAGAAGATCTGAAAACATCACATCACTCTGACATATGTGCACCCATGTTTATAGCAGCACAATTTGTAATAGCTAAAATGTGGAAGCAACCCAAGTGGCCATCCACAGAAGACTGGATTAAAAAATTGTGGCATTTTTATATAATGGAATATTATTCAGCTATAAAGAAAGACAGTTTTGGGGACTTTGTAGGCAAGTGGACAAAACTGGAGTCCATACTCATAAGTGAACTAAATCAGCGATACATGTGCAGGCAACGTATTGTATCACTGGTGTAAGAACCCGAGGGTGGGAATATAAACTAAGAGACATGAAGGTAATCTGTTCAAAAACAAAGAACAGATGGGACGAGGGAAAGGAGAAAAGAAAGAGGCAAAAATGTACGTATGTATATATCTATATACATATGTGCAGGAGGGCTAACATGGTTCTACTATTGTATTATGTCACTTAATGCTAAGGAATAATTGATGATGGGTTATTCGATCAATCTTGTATGTCTGTATGTGTTATCCTGAACACACACTTTGAAGATATCAGTATGCAAAGCAGCAACTATTGTTGGTTTTTTTTTTTGTCTTTGGTTTTTGTTTTTTGTGTTTTTCTCTTGTTGAGATGATTAATTGTCTGACCAATTTTGCATGTCTGTATCTGTGTTCATGTATATACACTTCAAAGTTATCAATAGGTAAATCAACAACCATTGTTGAGTCCATGTCACCTTGTCTGCAATTCAGTTTTGATTGTACTCTTTCTTACGCTAATTTGTGTCTGTTTGTTAATATGTTTTTGTGCTTTTATTTTAAAACAAAACAAAACAAATCAAAACAAAACAAAAGACAAAGTGCCGAGTTCAGTTTACCTGAGAAAAATGCATAGAGCAAGGCATCAGCTTAGCATATCAGTTCATCTCTTGCTTAGGAAATTTGTCTGCTTTTCCCTCCTCCTGAAATTGTATTCAAGTCCCTCTTCAAAGCTGCTTCATATTTCCTCTTTCAGTTATCAGTGTGGACGCCCTTTTTGTGGAGACAGTATTTATTTATCCATTTATTTTTGGTGTCGGGGAATCAAACTCAAGACCTTGCGCTTGCCAGGCAGCCTCTGTGCCTCTGACTATACCCTCAACCCTTGCAGAGAGAATTTTTGAAATAACATTAATATGCTTTATCATGGTGAATTCTTTGGTAAACTGTTTTACAATCTGTAGTGAACTGAATTTTTTGAAAATATAAACGTGAGCTCCATGAGGACATGGCTCTTGCTGTTTCTTCATGTCAGTGTATCAGTGCATCACTACTTGCTGGCATAACCCTATTTCATAAAAGTGCTCACTAAGTGTTTGTTGAGTCAGTGCAAGCATGAAGAGAAGAGGTAGAAAAATACAGACAAGGAATGGTAGTGTGCAGCTTGTGTTGCTGAGGTGACATACATTAAAACAATATTTAGCAAGAAAAAAAGAGAAATGTTTTTCCAGGTTATAATAACCTATAAATTTGATATCACTTCCACTATAAAATAACAATAAAGCAAAGCTAAGAAATGTTTAATTTCAACTTTCTAAGTGAATGCTAGAATTTTACTTTCCAAATATATATATAGTGTAAAGTTTTGATTTGCTTATAAGATAGTTTTGTTCCCCAGAGAGTAATCAATAAAGTATTGGAAAACTATGGATTTGAATCTTGATTTCATTACTTAGAACTCTGTAAAGTTTTGATTTGCTTATAGGATAGTTTTGTTCCCCAGAGAGTAATCAATAAAATATTAGAAAGCTATGGATTTGAATCTTGACTTCATTACTTACAACTGTGTAAGTTCTGTTCTACAGTACCTCATCTTCAAAATACAAAATATTAATAGAAAATATTAATACACATTACAAGTGGACTTTAATTTCCATTAAATAAAATAATGTCCTTTTCCCAGGACATATCCTGATGTGTAATAGTGAAATGAAACTCTTACCATTATTTTCCAAAACTCAGAATAAGTACACTGGCAAGTAATATGAGTAGTAGAAACACTGCGAGAAGTAGACCTGCCCCGATCTCGTTTGTTGTTCTCTTGTAGATACATTTACACAAGCATGATTTGTGAGTCAATAAAAAATCTGCCTAAGTCACTGTAGTTTCATAGCCAGCATCACTAAAATAATTGCTTTTTAAAACCAACTTTTCTCTCTTTGATCTTGACAGATGGACCTGCTCAATGCACACCTGTTGACTTTGCTTGGAGCCAGTTGCATCCTCTGCATCTGAATCTCTGAATTCTGTCACATTGCAATTTTCTGCTTCATTCTCCAAGTGGTGTGTACTTCGACTTTTATGAATTCTAATGACTGGGCTCCTATCACTTATTTCAAGACTCCAACTTATTTGAGACCAATCCACTTGGTTTCTACCAATTTTCAAAGTTTGGGCCAATGTTCCTCTTCCTCACTCGTGATGGGTGTTTCTGGTGCTTGACCAACTGACTGTCCTTCCTCGTTGCAATCCAGCTTTCTGTGCCATGTCCTTACAACACACAGCCTTCCGCCATCTGCCTGACATTCTTAGCTGACTGGGTTTGCCTGTGTTCACTGTAAGCTGCCGTTCATATTAATAGCTGAACCTGACTATGGCAGGAAGCCAAGGCCCCTAAGGCTGGACACAGAAACAACAGGTTGAGGAACAGGAAAACAATGCACCACATTGAGGTAGCATGGGGGAGCGTGAAAACTACAATGAGTTGGAATTTCCAATCTTTACTTTTTTCAGCTACTTTGCCTTAGAAAGATCTTTTCCCTGGTCATTTCCCTACATTATTTTTAAAATGATGCATATCTTTCCTAGTCTTTCAGGTTCTGTGTTGGCTACCAAAAAATTTTTCCTTTTACTTCTCCTTCTACTCAAGTGTTTGAAATGAAAGCATTTTCTTTTAGAATTAAACTAAAATATTTGATGGATCAGGGTAGAAATTTATATTACCTTGTCGCTTTTAGGACTCTATTTAATGATGGAAAAAATTTAAGACCCAATCCAGGTAATTAAAACAATAAAGAAAAATTCTTGGCTCCTTAGAGAAGACTTTCCAGAGGCAGGTTTGTGTTTTAGTCATCTTTTTTTTTATTGTTTCATAACAAATTATGATAAAACTTGGCAGCTTAAAATAATAGACATTTATTATTTTAGTTTCTATCAGTCAGTGTTTAAGGAAGGGCTTTATGTGCTGCTTTAGGTCAGTTTCTCATGAGGTTGCTGTCAGCGTGTTTTTCTCCTCCCAGACTGCTCACTCACACGGCAGTTGACTGAAGCCATATCTTCGTATCTTCCCTGGCCCTTGCAGGAGCCCTCAGTTCCATGCTAGTGGGACCTTCCCACATGTTGCCTGAGTGTCCTCTCAGAACAGCATCCCTGGAATCTGTGAAGGAGGGAAAGAAGAAGCAAGAGAGGGAATAGGAAAGAGAGAGAGGCAGAGGGAGTAAAAGAGAAAGAAATGAGTAGGCGATGGAGAAGAAGGAGGAAGAGATAAAAAGAGAGGAAGGTGCAATGTGTTTTTGGAGCTAGTCTTGGAAGTTAGACACCATCACATCTGGTGAACTGTACCTGTTAGAAGGGAGTTATGAGTTTCAGTAAAGAAAGAGCAATTAAGCTTTGTATTTATTTTAAAAAGGAAAAGCGTTAGAGGTTTTCTGGCTCAGATCCTCCATGGTTTGAGTCCCCGACACTTTACATCTTCACAGGAGCCACTCAGTCCATCCTGCTGATGTCACCTCCCACAGTTACCGCTGTGGAGTTCTGGCTTTGCAGTAAAGACATCAGCCCAAAGCAAGGTTCCCTACATGGCATTAAAATTGCTACTCCGACTCCAACTTTCCAGAGAGAACATGGCACTGGCTTCTGAGAGGGGCAGGGCTCCCTCCTTTGCCAGGATGAGTATCGCCATGATTCACTTCTTACTTGCTTCAAGGTGTTTGCAGTCTCTTATATCTCAGCTGGGGGCGGGGGGGCTTAGTCATTCCCTTTAGGGTAGGTTATCTAAGCCAGTCCATCAGTATGGCGGAGGAAATGGGATTATTCTAACTGGATTAGAATTCTGAGATCTAACTTGAAATTGGGATAGGGTAACCCTATTTCTTCCATGCACATCTCTACCCCCAATTTGTGGCTACTTACTTATGGGGGAAAGAATTTAATAGTTATTGGAGGGAGAAAATTAAAGATCTCTATCCATGAAACAAAAACATCAAATTCCAGGTTGGTAGAAGCAGAGTGACTCCTTATGAAATATACTGATATCACTAAAGGGTACATAACACAGGAAAATCAAATAGGAAATTTACTGAGATAAAAATAACTAACAAACTAAGCGATTTAGCAAAAAGCAATTGATTTATTTTCAAGTTCACTTTAATAAGACTTTGGCTTTTGAGGAGAAAAAGATAGAGACTCCTATCCAAATGACTTTAATTACTTTAGTGGGAAACCTTTTTGTTTGGATGACAGATTAGCCTAAACTGCAAAATTCAAGTCATTAAATTCGTTTTTTATTTATTTAAAATTTTTATTATTATTATTATTATTTTTCTTTTTGAGACAGAGTCTCATTATGCAGTTCAGGCTGACCTTGAGCTCACTTTGTAGACCAGCCTGGTCTTGAACTCACAATGATCCTCCTGCCTCAGCCACCCTGGTGCTGGGATTATAGGTGTGCGCCTTCGCACCTGGCTAAATTCCTTTTTTATCAAGCATACATTGGATGATCATTTGCCTAAGAGAATGGAAATTTAAAACTTTTTTCTGTATTGTATTTATATTTTTAAATCATGTATTAACAAACTGGAATTCTGATTTTCAGGTCAGGTTTATGAACTGAAATAATCAATGTGAATGTCTATAATTTCACATTTTCTTGATGTACTATAGTATCTGAGCCTAAAATGGCGAAGTCTGACCTGAGAAAACTTTGGCTACACAGTACCATGTCTATTGGCAGTATTTCTGTGATGATTAATTTTTTTGTTTCTTTTTGTGAAATAGGGTGTTGTTCTGTAATTTGGGCTGGCCTTGAACTCACTATGTAGCCCAGGCTGGCTTTGAACCCACACCTATCCTGCCTCAGCCTCCTGAGTGCTGGGATTGCAAATATGTACCTCCATGCCTGGGGCGATGAATATTGACCTTTAAAAAATTTTGAATTTCTGTATCTACCGCAAAATTTTGCTCAGGTTAATAAGTATAACTGTTAGCTAAAACTGATTCTCTAGATAGTAGTAAAGAAAAATAAATACAAGCACTGCATAGGCATATGCCACTGTACCCGGTTTAAAAAAATCATTTTTATTATTGGTCAAGAAATCTCTTGTTTTCTTTTATGTTTTTCAAAGTAGCTTATGCATAATTTCTCATGACTTTTTAGAACTATAGTTTTACTCTTTTCCACTGATTCCTTGGCATTTGAGAATAGAAATAAGTAGTTTGACACTATGGAAAAAAATGGAAAGTTTCCATAACCTCACACTGCAACTGACAAAGCAAGTGAGTTGTACTCTTTAATGAATAATGTATGATCAACAGTATTAGATGTAGATTCTGTCTCAGTTTTATTACTGAGCAATACTATAGTATACATAAGATTATACTTTGATGAAATAAATAGAATTTATTTTTGGTTATTATTTGACAAGTTATATAATTTGGAGAGAAAAGACCTTGGATTATCAACTTTGATACGTAAATAGGTGTGTTGTTCCTCATTGAGCATAAAGTGGTAAAAGTAAAGATTATAAATCCAAGAAAAGGACTAATCTTCTGCTACGCATAATAATTTTAAATGCATTGAGTAAAAAGCTGAATTCTGCTGTCAGTAATAAAGTAGGAAATTAATTGAAAAGAATTTAGAAAAAAATCAATAAAAATGAATGACTTTTCTTAAGTTCCAAGGTATTGAAAATATAGCTCCACTTAAGAGTGAGAAATAGTCTACTTAAAGAGGAGAATAACCAAGATATACAGAGTACTCTGCTCTTTTAAACATACAGACTGAAAACCTATCTTTTGTGTTTCCCTCCAACCAGGTAGAAAGAATCCAACTTAAACTGAGTGGTCAGTGTGTACTGGATACCTACCATGTACCAGATGCTAGAGCAAGTGTTCTGTACATCATAGTATATTAGAATCTTACGGTAACTCATTGAAATACACAGTATTTTGATAGCCCCACCTTGTAAAAGAGCAAACTCCAGCTTCGAAGTAGTAGTGAGTTTGCCTAAGATTAAAAACTGGTATGTTGTGTATGTGGGTTCTGGACTCAGGATAACAAGGTTTTAGCTTCAGAGTGTTTATATCAGAGTGTGTGTCCACCTGGGCACCTAGACTTTTTAAAGAGCATTAGACTTGGGTCTAGAGTTCCAAGCCTATGACGATGGGCAGCAGGTGTTTCGCGTCTTCTAACAGCCTCATTCAGCATGGGTAGTAGGCACTGAAGCGGCTGGACCACAGAAGGAGCTTCTCTCTCCTCTCTGTTCTGTCAGACAATCATTTCTAAATCCAGTGCAATGAGGTCTTGTACTGGAAATACCTTGCATGTCTGCATGTTTGGCTGCAATGGAGAAGAAACAATTGCTCGGTTTTACATAATGCCACTGGCTTGGAATTTAGATGTCATTCTTCAGTAGAGTTTTTGTACTAAATGCACAAATGTTTGGATTTTGCATTCTTTTATAATCTAATTCTATCCCATGGGGGTGAATGTTTATTTTTGGAATGTTTATTACAACAAGACACTTTAAAAAACCAAACCCATACATTCTGAGCAAGATAATAACAATAATACATTCTTAAACTGTCTATCATTGGTTGTTTTACAATTTATTCTGTAGAATATGAGCAGAGAATCTAGGACTTAAATTGTATTTCTAACCAGGACATATAATTGCTGCTTCCAAATAGTACTGAGATAAATTTGATTTATTTTTCTAAATAACATTAAACAGAGATTATTTTTCTCCTAAGGATAGCTTTTATTGAAAGTTTTTTAAAATCAGTTTTGGACTTTACAACAAATATTGAATACATGTAGTTCTCCAACAGATGACTCATAATTGTTGGCTCAGGGTAATCTGTATTTTTAATTCCACTTAGGCTGAATAAGTGCATTTTGTAATGAATGCTCATGGGCAGGAATGGGTGAAGTGAACTCGGAAAATTATCTCCAAAACTTTTGTGCCTTTCACATCATTCAGGTGGTAAGGATAAATTCTATAAAGGAAAAGCGTGATAATGTTTGGGGTCAACTTACGACTTAGGAATTCTTTTGATTTCTTTAGTACAGCTTAAATTTATTTCAAGTGTAGATAAGGGTGAGGATGTCATTAGCTGAGAGAAAATTGAAACCTAAATTGTCTTTCATTTTTGGCTCTAATGACCAAAAATCTGAGCAAGAGAGATACTGAAATGCAAAAAGTAAATTCTGATCGAAGTATTCATGTTTATTTCAATAGAGTAACAAGGAAAGAGAGTTTATCAGCAGACATAGTACTTATGCTGAGTAGTACAACACAATCCCTGTAATATGAAAAGAAAGATTATTTCATAGCTTCTGGTGACCTTTGGGGCTCCAAAAATACTTTAGGTATCCTCTAAGACATTTCTATTCGGCAGTATAATCTTTATCTATAGACATATGTCATAATGTTATGAAAGAATTTTTTTTATGTGTACTTTACCTTAAACTAAATTGCAAGAATCCAGAGAACTATGTAAAGTAGTACTTTCTAAATCAGCTTTGGAAAGTCAAGATTTCTTCCTTAATTCTCTTGAATTTCAAATGGAATTTGTGAAGCAAGTTTACAGTTTAATCATACTATAACTTACATATTAGCAATCTTTATATAGATTTATAGGCTTTGTGTTCATTGTGACTTTTAAAGACACTTCTATAATTACTCTTAGCAAAATTTCAAGAAATTTGAATGCAGTGTAATAAAGTGAAAAGGTCATAGATTTAGCTTTAATAGATAAATTTCATATCAGCTGTATTGAGTAGCAGAGGGTTCCTTGGCTATTTATTTAGCTACTCTGAACATTAGATTTCTAGTCGTAAAATGAGAGGGTACGTCCCACCTTGTTGAGTTGTTAGGTGGATCAAATGAAACACTAGCCAAGGAACTGACTAATACAGAAATTTTATTCATCTTTCTCACTTTTCCTTAAGCATATAGAGCTATTAGAAAATTTCTGATATTAGTATATAATAAGCATATTGATATATATTTAAAGGAAATCACCAACTGTATGTATTCTAATATTTCTACATTAAAGTGAAAATATTTACACAGATTTCATTGTAGTGAATTATCTGAGGGAATCTTGTTTCTGGTAATGGCAGACAACTTTGCTTAAAGTGGCTCTCCTACTGCAGGGTAAGAGCCAGACTTTTGCAAATAATCTTCCAAACCTCTGTCAGGCAAGTTTTATTCCTTGTCATTTGGAAAATGCTGAAGGGTTACAACTGTTCATAAATATGTTCAAGGAAAGTATCCTTTGTTGCTTTCTGAACTTTTTCCTCAGATGTATCTCACAGGCATTTCATTTTTATCATCTATTTCCTGCTCATCTGATTTACTTCTTCCCTAGCAAAAGTCTAGTTTCTATTTTCTGTTTTGGTAAAATTCTGTCTAACTCATGGACCTCAGTGTTAGCTTATTAGAGATATCTTCAACATATTTTAAAACAGAATTATTTTTTACACATTCCAGTGATCCTAAGGAATATACTTGAAAATCTTGCCTTGAAAAACAAAATTAACAGTGAATATTATGTCAAAAGAAATTGACATCTGATTGAAAATGGCAAATTTAAGGTATGTCTGTTTGTCAGTAATTCACTAGGATTTAAAGAATTATTCTGAGAACCAGTTTCAGCCCAAAGCATATTTTAAGGATTTCTTTTTCCCATTGGGATTGGTTTCCTGATATGATAAGTGTTTTAATGTCTGTGAAAGCATCTCCTTCAGTCCTTCTGCTGGCAAGAGTTCTGACTATATCCAAAAAGCACCAACTCTTGGGAATGATTTTTCAAGGCATATTTTCTGTTTGTTTATTTGTGTTTATTTTTAATTAGTGCATGTTTGCGGTGCACAGTGATTATGCTCCTTGAGAGGAGATAGTACACATACACATCACAGCTTAATTCCCTTTCCATCCTCTTTCCCTCTCTTCCCTCCCTTCCCTCCCTTCTCTGTCTCTTTATGTCCTTTCTATTTGAGAAAAGCCCAACTCTCCATTTTTATTATCCATCTTTTATTTTGCTCTCTATTTTGCAATTCTAATATAGAAGGTGCCATGTGATATTTAAGTTGGTGCATCTGATTTGTTTCACTTTAGGGTTATGGTTTCAAGGTGCATCCATTTCCCTACAAATGACTCAAGTGTATCATTCTTTATGGCAGATCAGTAGTTGTCGCAATGTGTAGTTACCACATTTCTTTATCCATTCATCTATCGATGGGTATATAAGCTGCTTCCAAGACACAGATCTTATGAATTGTGCTGCTATAAACATGGGTGGGCATGTATCACTGTAATATGGTGTTTTTAACTCTTGGGAAGATACCTAGAGGCTGAGTCAGGAATAGCTGAGTGAAACGGAATTCCTAGTTTTAGGTTTTTGAACAACCTCCACACTGATTTTCATAGTGATTGCATTAGTTTACGTTGCCACTGATAACATAGAAGGGTTAGTTTTTCCCTGCAGTTTTGCAAGCATCTGTTATTTGATTTCTTGATGACAGCCATTCTCTTTAGGGTAAGATGGCATCTCGGTGTTGTTTAATTTGCTTTTCTCTAAGAACCAACCGTGTGGTACATTTCATCATGCATTTATTGCCCATTTGCACTTCTTCTTATGAGAAGTGCGCATTCATTTCAGTTATTCACTTTTTAACTGGAGATGTTTCCTGATGAAGATGATGTTTTAAACCTTAGGAAGGAGGTGCTGCTTTGTGCTGTGGCTCTCTGTGTCTGTGGCTCCATCATGTCTCATCTGTCATAGCACCAAACATGCTGTCTTGTCCAGTAAACTGCGAGCTCTGATACCACAGGCTGTGTCTTTCCTGTCCAATAACTAACATGGCACAGAATGGGTGAGTTCAGTAAATAGCTGTTGAGTTAATGAGTGAGAGAGAGTAGAAGCAAGCGCCTTCTGGCACTGTATATACTCATGATAGAATTTCACGGACTTTTAGCCCTGAATTCAGATGGAATTCCTTTGTGAGTTTACCTTTTGAAGAATTCTTATTCTTACTGAACACGAGGGAGGTTTCTCTTGACACACGTAAGTTGTACAAGTATAAAACTGTTTATTTGATAGATGGATCAGTGTATTGAATGTCTCAAGTACTTCCACTGGGTACAGTTTGACCCTTAGACAACTAGCACACAAGGATTTGTGAGGCTTAATATTGGGTTTAGTACCAAACCTGATAGTGAGTTTAGTCACATCAACTCAATATTCAGTAGCCATATTCAAAGTAAGAAAATCGTATTTCCTTTTTGTAAGCTGACCCAAAGTCTTTTTAGAAAGATGGGTGTGCATAAATTTAGCACAACTAAACATTAGTTATTCTCTAGAGATAGTTTGAGGAATTGTATTTCAGCCTAACCATCCTAGTAATGAAATTTTGCCTCAGGAGGCCTCTGGGGAAAAAAAAAAAACAACAAACCTCAACACCTGATGGACCCATGAATTATCCAGATTTTATTGGAAAATATTTCTATCCTTAGAGTGGATCACACTTATGCTGTGTTACTCTGTGTCTCTAGCACTCAATAATTATACATTCTGTGATGGCTTCTTTCTCTGCTTGTCAGTCACAGGGTCATAATGATAGAAGCTTGACTCTCCAGTGAATGTATTTTGTCCCATGGCTTCAAGTAACTCAACAGGGACAATGAATCTAAGAGGTTCCAGTAGCCAAATCACTCAACTGTTTGACTGACTTCAGACTAGAAATGTGTGTTAGGGAACTATCCACAGTCTTTCTTTACCTATGCAAATAAGGAAATGCTGAAACGCAGGCTTTGTTACAGAGGAAGGGTGTGCGAACAAGTGGGCAGAGCAGAGAAGCAGAGAAACAGAGGGCCCCCTGGGTCACCTGCATCTCTACAGGTGCTGGTTCATATTTTTCCTGGGCTCCCTATATTCCTGTGATAATTAAGCTCCACTGACATGTCTCAGCTTGGGAACATTTCTGTTACTTGCAATCAAAAGAGTCTAATTTTCAGACCATCCTTCCTCTGCTGGTTGAAGAGATGTAATTGTGCTGTCCATCACTGCTGCATGCACAATGCAGCACGGTAAGGACCGTGAGAACTCACGCCTTACCATCAGGGTACTTCATCCAAGTCCCCCCTTTTAAGTTTGCTTTCTGGAAAGAAACAAATTCATTCACAGTAAACACACGTGACTAGTACCGTTTCAGAACCCTGTCTGTTCCTTCGGAAACACTTTCCATTTTGAGGAGTTTGCAATTCTGTATGAACAGTGGAACTCAAGAAAATTTAAGGCCCAAGAGGTCGGTTCTTTCCCCCTTTCCTTGCTCCTTGTGCTCCTTTGTTCTTTGCGTCTGTTTCCTTGGAAAGAGTTACTGGAGAAACATTAAATTCATGGCACTGGGGCTGGGGATATAGCTCAGTGGAATAAGCGCTTGCCTAGCAAGCGCAGGGTCCTGAGTTCGATCCTCAGTACCGCAAAAAAAAAAAAATAATAATAATAAATTCATGGCATTAAGAAGCCTCCAATTTTCTCGTTTGTCCAGAATAAACCTGAAAGTCTTGGATCTCTCATTAACAAAGCAGCATCAGAACCGGTTTCTCCACATCTGAAGTTTTGCTCATGCAGTGTTTGGAGCTGGTCCACCAATACATGGCATGGTAGTTTGCCAGCTATAGCTCTGATTCTCCTTAGTAGAATGAAAACAGTCTTACCTAGATTTATGGCTACTGTAAAATTAATTGAGTTAAACAATATACCATAGTGAGTGATAGCTCTAGTTAACAATACTGTTTCATAACCGGCACTCTTAATAACTCCTCTCTGCTCATTTTCACTTTGTAATGAGGTCTTTCTTTTACCTCAACCAACACAAGAGGGATCTGTACATTCTTCCCTTCTCTTAGAAACTCTCACAGTCCCGACTGCTGCTCACGTGGACCACAGGAGGAGCTGAAGGTAACCTTGGCCGTTTCACCTGGCCACCTGGTTTCTCAGTTGACTAATATGCACCTAAGGGTGAAAGCAGGAACAAATTCCTCCACTTACTGCCACATGGTTTCTTTAAAATAACAGAAAGGTCCAAGGTCAATACTGCCTGATTCGCTGGTTTTTAAAGAGACCCTCAGCTAGGGTTTTTCCAACTTTTGTCCTAAGGTACTTCATTACAAATGCGTATTTTATTAGTGCTTATTGGTTACACAGAAAAATGGCTTTCAGCTCAGCACATTCATCTACGCTCTCTACATGCTTTGACTTCACATCGCACTACTCCCCTGCTGCTCCGCATCCTTCCTTTCCACCATTTGCACTGTGCTTCCCTGTCCTGTCTCTCTCTCTTTTTCATTTTTTCTTCTTTTTTTTGCCTTAGTTTTCACATATGAAAAATCCATCCTTTTTTGTTGTTTGTTTTTGTGGTACTGGGGATTGAACTCAGGGCCTTGAGACTGACCTATATCTCTAGGATCCCCCTTTTAAAAATCATTTTGAGATTAAGATCTCACTAAGTCAGTTGCCCAGCCTGGGCTCAAACTTGTGACCCTCCTGCCTTAGACTCCTGGAGTGTTAGGATTATAGAAGTGTGCCAACGTGCTCGCTATGATATATTTGACTTTCTGATTCTGGCTTATTTTGCTTTATGTGACAGTGTCCAGTTGGATCCCTTTTCCACAAGTGACATGACTTCATTCTTTTTTATGGCTGAATAATACTCTATTGTGTGTATGTGCCACATTTTCTTTATTCATTCATTGATAAATATCTGGGCTGTTTCCATAGCTTAGTGGTTGTGAACTGTGCTTCAGTGAACGTGGGTGTGCAGGCATTCCTGCAGGGCACTGATTTCTGTTTTGGAGGACTATACCAAGTAGTGGGTTAGCTGGATTAAACAATGTCTACTTTTAGCTTTTGAGGAATCTCTATACTGATTTTCATACTGGCTGCACTAATTTTTATTCCCACCAGTGGTGTAAAAGAATTCCCTTTTCCCCCACTTTACCTGCCCCCATTCAGCATGGTTTTTTTGTTTTTTTTTTTTTTTTTGGTATTCTCAGTGATAGCCGTTCTGTCTGGGGTGAAGTGGAATCTCACTGTAGTTTTAATTAATTTACATTTCTTTGATGGATGACTGTGTTGAACTTTTTTTCATGTACTTACTGGACATTTGTACTTGTTTTACAAAGTGAGCAATTCCACTGTTGATTCTAAAAATTGTTTTGCTTTTTTTGTGTTCACTGTATATTAATCCCAAGGCACTTCAGAAGGTGCAGAAAAGTGAAAACTTATCTTGAGGGCCTGGAAGTTGAAATATTATCACAGCTGCTTTAGCTCTAAAATTTATACACTATTTTTGCATTTTTTTCACCAGCATGCAGTTATGGTTTATTTTAATGTGAAAGGGAAGCTTCAAGTTTCATATTATTGAATTAAATTGTTGTTCCATGAGCAGTGCCAAACTTATTTCAGGGTTCCTGTTCTTCCAGGATACCACTATGTATTTGTATTTTTCCAAATTATAAAGTGAAGTATTTGGCTGGCACCTTTTAACATGATGGCTGTTTCCTCCACTGCTCTCTGCATATTCAGAGGGAGACTAGAAAGACTGATGCAGCAGCAGCTTACATTTCAGAGTAACAGCATGAGATGGTGGTAAATAGCTTGAAAAATATGAGCACTGCTCACCCAGCGACATTAGTGATGCCGTCGCACACGTAACTTAGGGGTTTTGGAAGTGTTCTCAGACTGAGCAAACTATTTCCTTCTTCTGGTGTATTCCTCTATTTCCATAACCTTAACATTCACTTATTTTATAAAATGAACACAGCATAAGTTTGAAAATGGAAACTAAATTCATATTGTTTGAGCCAAGGGCATGGATCTGTAGATAAACGGGGAGTACTTTTTCTACAACCAGACAGAAAAGGGGTGATTTTGCTTACAAACCCAGTGAAGTGCAGAGTACTGACAGGTAGTTGTTACGGCCTTCTATGCATGGGTTCTTGATTCTGTGAAGAGCTAATGTAGTTAACTGAATATTGTTTTTCAAAGTACACATCAACCCCAAAGATGAAATGCAGTCATGAAATAAGCTTCTCAAGTCCTGGAAACCGTGAATTCCCAATGCTATAACTTAATCTTCTGGAAACTCTCCAACCCGCAGCCCTGGGCTCCCTTGAGTGAAACGCTCTTATTTTCCCCCTCTGTGCACTTAACTCTGCTCTTTATTGCATAAAAAAGATAAAAAAGGAACTTGGTTTATTGCTGCTAATAAAAGAAATGTAATCTGAATACTCAAGGATGTAATCAGATCATAGATTCAATTGTATTACTAATATGGTCATAAAATAAATAAGTTGTTGCTGAGAAAGCGCACCGTGCAAGTGCAGTGCATCACTGCACCCCATCCGTCTTCACTTGCCATTTCCAGGCTGTCAGCAACTTTTCTCTCCCCTCTTTGGGTTACACCTTGTGATTTTTCACACATCCTTCACTGCTGTCTTGTTATCGTCTAAGTTTAATAGATAGAGATAGGAAAGTTCTGTTGTACCCCATGTATGCATCTTTACTCTTTGGATTCTCAATTTGTCACCTGACCATCTGCCTGCACTTTTCTGGCTTTGCTCATTAAACCAGGTACTAATGCATGAAAGTGGATGTTTCTCATATTGATGTTTCTAAACAAATGGTCTTTAAACTCTTTGAACCTTGCAAGGTGAAGTTCATCCATGATAATAGTCTCTAATAAAAAATGAAGCAATCACTATTTTTCTTGTAGCTTCTTAAATTTGAAATCATGGACAATAAACTAAAGAATTTCCTTATAAAGATCTTAAAATACATAAGTCAAAAACAAATTTAATTGTTATTTTAAGGTTTTTGTAATATATTTTCTCTTTGGTTTGGCAGTTTCATATTTATCTAAACTAAATTTATTTCTTTAAAACATAAAGTAATATTAATATCTGTTATAGTATCAAAATATTGCCCAATCCTAAACCCAATAACAGGATTTACTAAGGCATAATTAATTACAGGTCTTTCTTCAGTAAGTGTATAAGAAATGATATATAAATTTTATTAGAAGAAGGCTTAAGTCTGAATGCAGTCACAGCACTCAGTAATGAGCATTACTAGTGCTCCAGTGACAAATCTTATTTGATAATCTAATTGTGCATCAGTCAATTAAGAAATCAATATTTTTAGAGAAGTACATATTTTACTTTTATACTGCATCCTGAAATGATTTTCTCTTCTACTTCATCATGCTTTGTGGGCATTAGAGGGGGCCCTTTGACGGCCGAGTTGACTTACAGCGCAAGCCATTGACCCCTGGTAGCAAATGAAGTGTGCCCTTAGAATTTCCTGATTCCTCATGAGTGTTTCCTTGCCAGAAGGGTTTAGGAGAAATATCTTCCTTTCCCTTATTTTAGTCTAAAAATTGCCCATTTGGGAATAATGCTTCAAATATAACAAATCATTTATATCTTGTTCTTTGAAGCAGTTTTTTGTTTAAAATACTTCGTTTCTTTTGGAATTATGTCCATGTTATGGTTTGCTGCCCGAAATGTCGCCTGAAAGTCTCATGCAGTCATAGGGTTTTCTTCTTTTTCTTTCTTTGAGGTGGCTGAATCTAGAGTGGGAGATTGATTCATAGTACAGTGCTGGCATTAAGGGCGGGTGATTGCTGGATCAGTACACTGATTGGTTTGGCACTGCCCTATTCCCAGCAGCCTGGAAAGAGTATAAAAGGGGCAAAAAGAAGCTATTAAAGTTCAGTCGTTGATTTTGCTGTCTTTTGCCCATAATGAACTGTTCTCCTCTGCAAAGCTACCCTGTCAGCCAATTATGGATTAAAACCTCTACAAACTGTGAGCTAAGTAAACCTTTCCTCCCTTTACTTTGGGCGTAATGTATTTTGTCTCAGCAAAAAGAGAAAAGTAGTTAAGACAGTCCATTAGTAAAAAATCTCTTGTCTGCTACAGGATATAGATATAACTCTTTTTGCTAAAGTACTGGGTTCAGTCCAATAAACCGCTGGGCTGAACTCCTTCCCTCTTCTCGGGGCTCACTGATGGTTTGCCTGATTTGACAGAGCAGCTGCCTGGACACAGTGCACGTAAAACTCCGTTGACAGTGAACATGCTGATGTGCCGCGCTGCACACCGTGCTTGATGCTCCTGGGGAAAACCGAGAGGGGATGTTACCCCAATTACTGCACTCCTTCTCTGGAGATTTAAATTGCATGTACACGATATTTATTTCCTTGGAGAGAAACCCTAACTCTTCGACACGTTTTAAAAATTAATTAAATTGACTGGTACATTTTAGGTATACACAGTGATGGCCTTCATTATAGGAAATTTGTACCTTGCATGATATAACTTGATTCTCTCTTTTTTCCATTCCTCTCCCCTCCCTTCAACTCCTCTTCCCCTCCCTATTTACAAAAGCTTTGTTTCCATGCTTTCCTTTTTCTCATGTCTCTCTTTTCTGTTCTTCCTCTCCCCTCCTTCCTCCCTAGTTCCCCTTCCCATCTGGACATTTTCTTCCTATTTCATAGTATCTTTTATACATCTTGGCCCTTATTTGTGCTATTAATTTCTCACACCAGAGAAACAACGCAGTATTTACACATGTGTCTGATTTATTTTACTTAAGAAAAGGGCTTCAAGGTGTATTCACTTAGCTAGAAATGTCTCAAGCTCATCCTTCTTTACAGCTGAGTAGTACTCTATTGTATACTCCCCCCCTTATCTATTCATCAGCTGAAGGGCATTTGGGCTGTTTCCAAGACTGAGCTATTACTCTGAGCTTGTACACAGCCTCGATCCTTATAACTTGGCAACTTGATGGATAGAGAGCTAATAAGAAAAGTCATGGAACACTAGTGAATTTGGCGTTGAAGTTTCAAATCTTTACAGATTTGGTGTTGAGTGGATAGTTCCGCTGCTATGCCTAGGGACATGTTTTACATTTTACAAACACTTTCTTCATTTTTTGGGTCACTTTCAGTACTCGTTACATGAAAAAGATACATAGATAAGGCACTCTTGATTTCAGTGTTATTAATTTTATTCATTTTTAATAATCCCAAAATACATTTTGTACTTATTCATATAGATAAACACACTACAAAATAGTTTCAGATTTTGGCCTTCTTTTGTATTTTTTGTTTAAAAATGCATATTAAGCACATAATAATTTATATGTAAGTTCTAAATTTTAACTTCAATGAAAGATAGATGATTGCAGACTTTGAGGGAAGAAACTAATATCTCCAAGTTATTATCCCAGTGTATCATTTGGTCTTGCCTAGTTACCCGCCATGTACATTAGGGCTTCTGCTGTTGCTGCTGCTCTAGTTTAAAGTTCTCTGCAGAGCACTGAGTATGTGCCAGATGCTATGATAATTTCCTCAATACACTATCAAACTTACTGGTCAGAATATCTTATAAAGTAGCTTAATTTTCCTTTTGATTAGCAAAGAAGTAAGCATCAAGAGATTAAGCAGTATTCCTAAATTTAAACATTAACTAAGTGGCAGAGCCAGAAATAGAAACTAAGCCTGTCAAATTAAAAAAAAAATCTGTATTCTTAATCTCTGTTTTACTTCATTATCTAGAATGGAGCTCCTCCTCTCAGTTCTGTGAATTCAGGATAATCATTTTTTTCTTTTTGCTTTTATAAACAACTCTACTAATGAATACCTTAGAGACAATAGAGTAGCATCTATTTTCACATCCTGGAATCTATTAGCAGAAACTTTTTATACATTTCACAAAAAAAGCATTTTTACATTCATTCATTCATTCTTCAACAGATTTATTCAAAATTTATTAAGCAAGTAATTTTCACAGTGCTGTGGGTATTTCAGCTGTTTTTAAGGTCCCTTGGTACAAGGAAACAAAGAATACAGTTATATTATGTATTTTTATGAATAGCAACAAGAAATGTGTTACTCAAATGTACTTTTCCCTAGGTCTGGAGGGATAGCTCTGGATCTGTTTTCAGGAGCTTCATTTTTTTGTCCAAAGTGTCTATTACTTTTTGGATCTTGTCAGTTTTGATTACTTTGCTAAGTTGAAGGGTCAATACAGAATAAACAAATGACTAATTTATTCAAGTAGCTTATTAATGAGTTGTTATTGACAGGATAACTTATTAAATGTTGTGCTTATTGTAAATGTAGATTCAATCCCAATAACACCACAGAATATGCAATTAATAGTAGCTTGTCTTAAAGTTTTTGTACTAGAAAGTTGGAAGGTTCAGGAAAGACTCCAGATTATTTAGAGAGATAAATAGCAGATTCTCAAAAATTATTTTAATTTCTTCTTATAAAATCTCAATGAGGCTTACATTAGAAGTGTCTGAAATGCCAGATAAATAATGAAATTCTTGACCTAAAATATTCAGTGCATTTTTTGAGTACCTACTCTGTGATAGCCCTTATAGTAATTTACTTCTGTAGCCAATAGTATTGTAAAGATTTTAAAGGGTTACATGAGATTTGAGTACGAAAAAAATCAAATATTTACTTGAGTTCAAATCCCTCACCAAATTTATATTTATATGTACTATTTCATCTGTCTTCCAAAAAGTATCACGATACATATTGTTATGGTTGATACATTGTGTCAACTTGGGGAGTCTAGAGGTTTGACTGAGTGACTCAGCAGCAAACCAGGGTGCTTACTTTGCACACATTCTGAGCCTGTGGAAGAGGAGGGCCTGGAGATTATGTGAGTGCTTCCCGCTCCCTGGGTGGGGGTAGGCTGTTTATAATGTAAGAGAAGGAAAGATGCTGCTTGATTGACATTGTGGTTTTGACTCTGTTCTGCTGCCATGAAGGTTTGCCCTCTGCCATGTGCCACTCTGCCTCTGAACCAGCCAAGCATGGACTGAAACCTCCACAAACTGTAAGCTAAATAAATCTTTCCTTCCTTCATTTTGGGTGTTGGGTATTTTGTCTCAGCAACAAGAGAAAAGTAACAAGACACATATTTAATCCAATTAGACCTTTTCCAAAAACAGAGTAGATCAGAGGATTTGTCGAATATTAGTTTTCAGGAAGTGATTGAATAAGTAAAGGATTTGGAAGTGGGAACCCAAGAAGCACTTGTACTGAAGTTAACTTTTAAAAAGACAGTTTAATGCAATAATTAATTTCATACTTGTCAGCTACTGGATCCTTGTCACATAGGGATGGATTCTCACTAAGAAAGGCACATATTTGTAACTTTCACACTATAGGTGGAGGATTTGATTTGAAACTGTTATAGATGCAAGAGTTCTTATATCCTCATGGCATTTACCCTGAGCCTTGGGGCTATTCTGAATAGAGTATGTCTGGCTTCTGTAACACTGAGTGTGTCTGGCTTCTATTTTGGAAATTATGATGGAGGGTGACTAAGTGAGGTGGCCACAGTGGTTTAAACTCTGAATGCTCCAACCATGAATATTTTTACTGAACTGTAAGAAGGTAGTCCTGAGGTTAATGAAATTACACAAAATATCTATGAACCAGAGTACAGCACAGCAGGACACCTGCTTGGTATTTCACCTACAAGTGTGTGTGTGTGTGTGTGTGTGTGTGTGTGTGTGCATGTGCATATGCCAGGTGAAAGTAAAAAGAAAGGGACAGCCACTCTTGAAATATTTTGAGACAAAAAGTGCTGGTACATTGGTATTCATATGCAGGAACAGCTGCTCTCTCAAACAGGTGCTGTTCCAAGTCACAGACTTCAGAGGAGAATCAGTACACTGTTTTCTTTCCTTCAGGTATAATGGTACTTATCTCTTTCCTGGACCGAGCACATCCCATCCAGAACTAAAATGTTTCATCATAAATACTGCAGATAAATAACTGGAATAAATTAGTTGGCTATTTTAAACTGCTTTTGTAGTGAGAATGTTTTCTATATTACTACAATAGCCTCCCAGTGCTTCATTTCTTTGGACTAAATCTTATTCAGTCATATTTTCTGTAAATTAGGGGTGATAACTCTTGGGGTTCAATTGCCTATGAGCAGTCCTGTGGATCAGAGTTTACTTGATTTAATCACCGTTCAATATTGGCTTTATGCTTTTTCATCTAAATACCAGAATTTCAGCCCTAGCTGGCAGTTGGGGACTTGTCAACTTTCCTGCTCATTTTCAATTTGTGTAATAGCCCAGCTATTACCCAGCAGGTACACTGTTGTTTTTCTTTCAGAGGTAGTCTCCTCCCAAGGAAAGGGGTCATTTTCAGGAGAGCTAAACACAGGCACTTTCACATTTAAGACCTTAAACATACAAATATTTCCTTCATGTCTTTTTCTTTTCCCCTCTAAAAGGAGAATGACTTGAAGACAAATGGCAGTACAAGTGGCTAAGGAAAATAAAAATTTAGAAAATATAATGTTTTAGTTGCTTTTAAATCAAGTTAAAAAGGAAGAAAAACTTTGTGTTTGTGTTTGGACTGGAAACTGATGTGGTAAAAGAAAAAAAACCAGAAATCAAAGAATGGGAGCAAGAAGTGGTATAAGTAATGAGGGAACAGAGAAATGAAAATATGCACTTCACTTGCACTTTTCTGATGTATTTTCTACCGTAGAGCTCCTAAAATGTACTGAGCAGTTAATGCAAATAAGACATATTAAACCTGGAAATAGTTTTAAGGTATTGTTTAGTCTAATCGTCACACTGTAAAGAGAGACCAGTCAAAGGGCAGAGAGTAAATAAACGTAGAAATGGGAAGCAGTGTTAATAAAAGTAACAAAGGTCAGGGAGCGAGAGTCAGACACAGGCTATCTGAAAGATTATCTTCCTGTAAACTTTCCTGAACTTTTCTTTTAAGTCTAAAAGTTAATATACAAAATTTTAAGTGTTGGTAGAGAAAAGAAGTTTATATTCATTTTGTGTAATTGTTAATCTGCTTTTTTCCTTGTCAGTACATAACATTTTGGTTTCCAGCTGTTTATTATCCAAACCATTTCCTGCACTAGATAAAGTGCTACCAGCAGGACTCTAAGATGTTTTATGCTAATGAGGGGGAAAAATCTTGGACAATTTGCAAAGTATAGATTTTTGAATGACATGGCAAAATAATCAGACTCTAAATGAAAAGAAAACTTGGGTAACAGCCATTATGTTTAATATGCCAAAGTAACTGATTGACGTTTTAATTAGATGAGAAAATATAATTATATTTTTAACTCTGAAAGGACCTTTCGTGAGAAAGATGGATGTAAAAAAACTTTGCAATAACACAAAGAAGTAACAAACAATATTACCATGCACTCAATTTTCAGTGCTCATGACATGAGTTATTAATTCCATGGATCATGAAGCAGAACTTTTTGAAAGTTAACTTGCATTTACCCTTTTGACAATAGTATGCATTATAGTGATTGGATGTTATTAATATAATTGTTTGCCTTAGTGATTTGTCTTTGTTTTGGCAGTTCTGGCATAAATATTTAATTTAATTTATGTTCCAGAATTTTTTACAAAGTCTCCATAAAAACTGAGTGGCTAAACCATACCTTCCTGCCCACTCTAAAAAGATGAGGCAATGTCTCACTGCACACAACATAGGGAATATCAACTTGAAAAAAGACTGTGTGTGGCTTGAACATATGAACTATTTTTGAGGTCTTTGGGGAAGAAAAGCAAGCAAAAATCAAACAAAAGAGGACTGACAGTTTAAATTGGAAGTTGTAACTTTTCCAGACAAATCTTTTTGCTTTTTTATTCCATAAATTACCTTTATTTTACATTTTTCATTAGTACATGTTTGCAGTACATAATGTTTACATTCTTTGTGGGGAGTGGCTACATCATTAAGAAATCAAATAATAACAAACACTGGTGGCTGGGCTGTGGGGGCAAAGGGACCTTGTACATCGTTGGTGTGAATGAAAACTATGGAAATTAGCATGGAGATTGCTCAAAACAGAAAACTAGAAATTCCATTTGGCTCAGCTATTCCTCCTAGGAATCTTCCGAAAGAGGTAAAGAGATTCTATTACAGCAATACGTCCACACTCACTTTAGCAGCACAAGTCATAATAGCTAAATCTTGGAAGCTGCTGATGTCTGTCCATCAGCTGTGTGGATAAAGACAATGTATTTACATACAAGGGAGCACTTCTTTACCATATGGAAGGATAAACTTGGAGTATTTGTAGGAAAATGGATGCATTTTAAAACCATAATGTTAAGTGAAGTCAACCAGACACACAAATTTAAATCTCATATGGCTTTTCTTGAAGAACACAAATTATGATCCTTTTAATTTTTAATCTTTTCCTCTTATGAGTTAGTTGTTTTGATTAATGCTGAATATTTTTCTAAAAAAATATAGATAATATCCTGGAAAGAGTCAAGTAAAAAAAATTAGGCACAGGAATAGAATTCATTATGTAGGACCTTCCAGGCAACATGTTATAAAAGCACAGAAGGGATCTGATTATATGATAGTACCGTAGCTTTGCCTTCAAATAGTGAAAAGTGAGTGTCTCTATTTCTGCACATACATTGTGAGTCATGGAAAGGTTATTTTTCTTTCTTTGAATCTAGGTTGTCCTGTAAGAGTCACTTGTTAAGCGTGTAATGTAAATTCAGAGGTATGAAAGGAAACTGCTTGAAAGTAAAGAGCAAATGGGATGAGGGGAAGGAGAAAAGGAAGACAGGGATAACTATGTGTGTAAGTATATGCAGGATGGCTAACAGGGTTGTACTACTGACTTCTGTTGCTTTATTGTAAGGAACAGTTAATGATTGGTTGTTTGATCATCTTGTATGTCTGTATTAGTTTTCCTGAGCATATACTTTGAAATTATCAGTATGTAATACAACAACCATTGTTAATTCCCTGTCACCTTGTCTGTAATTCAGTTTTGATTGTACTGTTCTTGTGCTAGTTTGTGTGTTTGTTAATGTTTTCGTTCTTTTACTTTTAAAATAAAAAAATAAAATTTGTATTAGTTCTATATCAGAAAACTAAGAAAAAAAAAGAAATAGTATTTGACCTCAGGGACCAGATGAAAAAAAAATCCTTGAAATTTCTTCCTATTCTCTTTATACTTGCTCTTGGGATATTTTCTTTTGGTGTACTCTGCCTTAGAGCTAACTAAAACACCCATGCCAGATGGAGAGCTTTGTGTAGATACCCTGGCCAACAGTCTCACCTGAGCCTGGCTGGTGAGTCATTCTACTCTCAATGACAGACAAAATGGAAAAGGGACCCGGATCAGAATGTAGACCAAACCTGCCTACTCTCAGGGTTTGTCCTACACCTATGACCTAAAATTAATTTTTGTACTGTAAAATATTGTATTATAAAGACAGATTCCTCCAAAGGGTGATCCCCCAAAGCCTAAAATATTTACTATCTGGTCTTTAAGGAAAAAGTCTGTGACTCCCCTTCTGCACAACCCCACCTCAAAACCTCACAGAACAGGGACACGTCTTTCTTGTCATTTCCTGTCCAAATACATAACCCACAGAAGCTGTGATAATAATAATTTAGTGTTACTTTACTTGAAGAAGTTTGGTGCTGCTTTTATTCATTAGGTGTTAATCAGAAAATGCATCAAAGCAATTTTTACTAAAAAGACAACAGTATTATGGCCTATGGGAGATAATCCTTAAATTTTACTTGGATATATGGAGTTGCTGTCATGGGTCTAGATTATTCAATAAAATAAAAAGGAATCATTGAGGCCCATTAAAGCAGAATCATATACTCCAACTTTTAAGGAGTCCAATCTTTAATTTAGAAGATCTGAACAGCATTAATTATTTAGTGAAAATTAAAATTTTATTTCTGTGTAGGAGGCCTTATATGTTTAGATGGATAATAATGTGAAAGCTCTCCTAACAGGTTACTTTGATGAAATACTTGAGCACTACGTAATGCAGTAAAACTACTTTATTGAACATGCTCACTCTAACGCTATATAAACCCAGATATGGTGCATGTGTCATGGAGTTTTCTTCTCTGAGTTTTCTTAATAGAAAGTGCTGCATACGTTTGTGCTGTCCAGGTAGTCTTGGAGTACAACAAAACCTCCTTTTCAATAAGAAAATACTGGCCTTATGCAGATCTTCCACACTGTCTTAGCCCTGTGGGAAGCTGAAGTGACCTTTCTTGGAGATGCAACTCTATTTTAAATTTCATAATTTTTAAAACAACAACTTTAAAAACAGATAAATAAATAAAGTCATTCCCAACTTTTCTAACCCATTACTTGCCCCTATAAACTCTATGGATGCTGCTTAATCAACAGCCTCTACTGTTACACTTCCAGCACTTGCTCAGCCTTTAACCTGAACAAGTTGTCTGTTGCCCAATAATTAACCTGTTAAACATTGCCCGATAATTAACATATTAATCATTGCTCAATAATTTAGTTTTTATTCTCTCAGAAAATCTTCATGCATACGCAAATAACCAGTATATGTACGCATCATCTTTTATACAGTACGGGCATACTATGTATTCCACTTTTCAACTTACAGTCTTTCTAGAATATATCGTTCCTAATGAACGTATGTAGGCCTACTTCATTCTTTTTGATGGTTACATAGTTTTTCAGCGTGTAACTGTGTTAT
Source organism: Dinomys branickii (assembly GCA_004027595.1). Classification (NCBI taxonomy): domain Eukaryota; kingdom Metazoa; phylum Chordata; class Mammalia; order Rodentia; family Dinomyidae; genus Dinomys; species Dinomys branickii. Next base: position 25,028 of record PVLD010005553.1, read on the forward strand.
ATGGTTTCCATGAACAGTTTTTAAAGTAACCTTGACTACACTCTGATATAGGTATAGGAGAGTGAAATAGCCTCTGACTCTTAGAGCATATGACTGGATTATTTGAGTAATTCTGTTGTACATGGAAGCGAATGCTGTTATGCTGGGGACTGCATGGAATGATGCTGGTATGACTACTAGGGCAGCCACCCAGGTAGGAAGCCATCCCCACTGCAGAGGAACATGTCTATGGGGAGGAGGGGAACTCACATTTAGGCCTTTGAAGGCTCCTGAGTGGTCAAGGAAGCATTTAAAGTTTTCAGTCTTATAATAAAACCACTGACTACATTTGTAACCCAACTCAATGGGTGATGTTGAACCGATGACTAAGGAATTTGGGTTTTTCTAAACTAGTGAACACTTTGAGCTATGTACACATGATTGCCTCCAGTACTGCCACAAGTGGGCGAGAGCAGAAGACACATTTGCAGATAGACTTTCTCTTCAACAGAAACAAGCAGGCCAAAGGGGCTTGAAGAGTAAGTTGCGGAGTAGCAATGACCATGTGGCTAGGACACAGTCCCTTGAGTGGTGGTGTTGGAGTTTGCTCTGAGTTAAAAGCCAAAGCTCCATGATGCTGCAGAAGGTGATTTCTTGCCACAAACAAGTAGTAACAGGACATATCATCTGCAGCGGCCCTAGAGGAGATTGGGAGAGGGAGAAACATCCATCAACAGGAGCACAGGCACACGCACCCTACTGATGACAGAGAGGACAGAAGGGGAAATTTCACATCTGCATCAGAAATGTACCATCAAAAGCTATCACCTGTTAACTCACTAGAAAAAAATCTCATGTGGACATATAAGACCATTGGCATTAGGGGCACGAGGAGTTTCTAAACTGCTTTAGGTCTTTTATGTCATGTGAAAAACAATGATTGACACCACCAGCTCCCTCACAGGGTTGTCCTGAGGGTAAGTTAAATAGAGCGACCGAGCAATAGGGGGCTGGCTCCCGGTGAGCGTTCTATGAAAGGAGACAGGTAATGGGACCCAGAGATACAGGGACACTGATGTTTGGACTTTATACTTGCAGAAATGTTTCTGATCTAAGTGTAGAGGTCACAACTGTAAGTCTTTGTAAATAACTCTCTAAAAAGAAGGGTTAACTTAATGATAATAGGGCACCAAATATACGACTATAAAACTCCTCAACTGCTCATTTCAAAATATGAAATGCACCCAGGATAACTGAAAACAAAGTTTAGTATGTTTTGGACCCTAAATTCTCCCAGCTAGGTCAATGGATACGTTCCATCCCTGTTTATGTTTAAGCTGAATTTGGCTCAAGAAAAAATTTTTGAATAGACCGAAGCACTCTGACTTATTTTGCAATGATTTCACACATAGTTTTTAATAAAAATAAATTTTTTCACAGGAAGTTTTCTGCCCCACTCATTTTCTATAGCTATAAGAAAGCAAGGGTTGCCTGACTGTCTTACATCTTTCATTATAGTTATACAAATACCTCTGAGTCATAGATTCTAAAGTACTCCCCAGAAATTCAAGTTAGGGCTTACATTTTAGAGCTCTCCTTTGAGGGGCATTCTGAGTCACATTAGTTCCTGAAACTCTGCATCAAAAAGAATTTGATGACTGGGGCTTGATAGCACATGCCTGTAATCCCAGCACTCTGGAGGCTGAGGCAGGAGGATCACTGCAAGTTTGAGGCCAGCCTGGGCTACAAAGTGAGTTCAAGACTAGCCTGAACTGCATAGAAAGACTTATCTCAAAAAAACAAACAAAAAAAAGTTGGATGAAAAATTAAAAGAAATCATTTCAATAGTAAAAATATACCTTAAGAAACAACTTCCCTTTTTTCATAAAATGAATTACTATTCCTACACTGTAATCATCATTTTATGCATGACTTAAAAAGTGTGAGGAAGGTGGAAAATGTGAAGACTGACATGGAAAGAGGGTGTCTCTGGATCTCCCTGCTGGGCAGAGGGAGAGAACCAGCCTCACACTAAAGACCAGACACTGTGCTAAGCCATACAAAGCCTTAAGAGTCACTAACATGTTTCTATTTCAGTAACTGTTTGAAGTGTGTGTTTGTATTAGTTGGGATAGGCTAAGTTCCTTAACAAATAATCACAGTAAGTAGTGGGTCAACAATACATATTTTCATTCATATCACAGTCCAACATTCAGCAATGAGGGTTGGATAGTGAGGCTAGAGTGAACTAATTGTGTTCATTACAACCATGCAGCATTCACCCTACCTTCTTCTCTCGTATGGTTCCATTACCATCTTAGATCTCCAAGTTCTCTGCTGAACACCTGCTTAGCAAGTACAGGGAGCATGGGAAAGAACCAGTGATTACACAGAGACGGTTCCAAGCATCATGACCATGCTGCGCGTGGTTTATCTACCTTTCACTAACATTTCGTGAGTCAGTTCAGTCACATTCTTCTAAATAACTGCAAAGGAAGCTGAGAAAAGCCAACCGGTCTTCTCAACATAAAAGACTCTAGTTTGAATCAACATATCGTCTTATATCGTCTTGTCTCTGCTGCAGCATAACTAAGCCAATGGTATGTACCAAGAGAAAGGAATCTTGGAGAATTTAAATAACTAGCTCAAGGTAACACAGCCAGTATGTATAGATTTACTTTGTCCATTTTGAAAATCAGTGTAATCTCACTGCATTAGGTATTTCCTTAGCAAAATGTAAGGAATGTACATTTTCAGACTAAGTAACTTTAGTAAAACTGAACAAGGTTGTCTTTACAGCAGTTCAAAAAAATCAGAACATTTTATATTTTATTGGAAAATTCTAGTTGAGTCTAATATACTGTTTAAGCCTAAAGTCTGAAATATGTATGATATGTACATATCTCAAATTATATATCTTAATCTGGCATGATTTCCCCTAACTCACTACATGGCTTTTTGGAGACATTATGAATTATATTATCAAGGTGCTCAGCCAACGCGCTCACAGTGTTTCTGTTTATGTAGCAGTTGGATGGGATATCATCACCATACTTTCTTCTTAATGTCTCATGATAACTCAGGCCAGGTTAGAGCTTTTATGCTGGCATGAAATTCAGCTATTACAAATCTGAGCTGTTCCCTCAGTGACCTTAATGCACAGGCAAAGCTGCTGGCCGATCGCTTGTGCATTTGTTCTCCACAATGCATTTGTTTTGCTCCTAAAACCCAAAATCTCTTCAAAAAGTACAGGAATCATGTGACCATGGCTGGTGGAGAATTTCAGCTATGTGTTGTTCTGTGACCTGAGATTGTATAAAGTATAGAATGAAGGGTTATTAAAATAAATCAAGTATCTTAATCTGGAAAGCAATTTTTTTCATTGACATCACAACAACAGCATGAACAATATATTTAAAGGCTTACAATCCATTTTCACATATATTTTGCAGTGAAAATTACTGTGTAGTTGTTTTGAAAACTCCTGAGTTTGGGTTCTGTCTCTGTAAACATTAGTTATAGATTTTTGCTGGATTAATTCACTCATTCATTTATGCAAAGCACTGCATGTGTTAATTCATTCAGCACATGTCTGTGAGCTCACACAATGCATCAGGCTGGTGATGCCCTGTCAGGACACAAACAGCTTAAAAACCAAAGAAAAAAGAATGTTCTCTTAAGTAAATATCTGAAGATCTACGAACAGATGATAGATCAGAGTTGAGCAATGTATAGATATCTAAAGAGACGTACAAATCCTTGAACACATTGTGTAACAGTAAGAACAAACTATATAAATAAGAAAAAGGCATAGTAGAAGATTTTATAGATTTTTCTTATCTTTGTTGAATCTGAGTTTAATGGAAGAATTATTAGAACATGCTAAACTGCTATACTGGAGGTAAAGATCATAAAGCATAGTGTTAAGATGGAGCAAGTTAGGAGAGGGGAAATGTTGAGGACAGCGTGAACATACTATTTTAGGATCTATGTGTATTTAGACAGCCGAATGTTATAGTGTGGGAAAGACTAACAGGTTGGTGAAAGTCCATGGAATGTTACTCACCAACTTCCAGAGAGTGTTTTCTGGCAAATTAGGCTGGTTTGAAGGATAACGAGTTGGACTTTAGTTGCATTTGTAATCCTTTACTTACACCTTAAACCAATACACAAAATATTTTCAGTGCTCTTAATACTCTATTTGTTTTTTGTGGTGTTTTTTTTTACAGTACAGGGGATTGAACTCAGGACCTTGCACTTGCCAGGCAGGTGCTTATTCCACGGAGCTATATCCTCAACCCTAACACCCTAAACTTAATGAAGCAATAGAAAAATGAGGAGGTAATATGTGCTGTGTGCAGTGTTAACAAATTATGTGCTTTGAAATTGCAAGTAAGGATTGACATTCAATGGAGACTCCTAGTATTACTATTGCACCAAAGCATCAAATGTATTTTTCTTAACAGTGAGCACTCCTTTCCTTTTCTTACTTTCTTGTCTCCTGCAAGCTATCTCATTTGCTTTTCCCCTCTTTTCTTGCCTTATCCTTCCTACCCTTATCATTCTACTTAAAATGGTTTTGCCTGTATCTTGCCTTCATCATCACTCTTTAAAGTACTGAGAATTCCTCTGTTATATTTCATTTAATATCCTTTACCCAGTATTTGATCATAATGACAAAACAGTGAGACTGTGCTGTGACAACAGATTTCCACTGAGAGAGATGGGCAGATCATCAGAGTATGGCCCCATTCAGACACATACCTGCCAACTCATTCTCCCCAAATTCCCAGAGAGAAGCCCTTTATTGTACCTCAGCTTTACTAGGAGAATGCAGTGAGGGTGGTAGAGAAATGTGATCTAGAGTTTTATGCTGGTTACGTTCAGTATTAAGCTACTAAAATTCTAGGTGGGCTGTGCCTGACATTTATGAGGCTCAGGGTTCAATATTTAGAATTGTAAAGGCAAAAACCATAAACCTCCAAGTGAGAAGAGAGTTCCTCAGGATATTTTGTAAACGGACCAATACCTATTAGCTCATATTTCTAAGATTGAAAGATTACACTCATTATGACCTTACAAAGAGATACTGTAAATGATGCTTTTAGACTTTTAAATCTTTTTTTTATCAGCTCATGCTGAGATAAAGTATTCCTATGTTTACTAGTGTATCTTTTGCAATTCTGTCTTTCTTCATCTTTGGAAGAAGTTGGGATGGAAGAGATGTGTGAAGCATATGAAAGGAAATGTAGAATAACCTTTTACTGTGGAAAGCACTTGATATTGTGAAAGTAGCAGGTGACTAGAGTCAGAAAAATAGGATGCAATACTCTTCCCCAGCTGGGAAGCGTTGTATAGGCACTTGTTGCTGCTCCATGCACATGCACTGACATGACATCTGTAACCACCCTGTCTCTCGGAATAAAGTTGGAATTAAATAAAGAAACATATACGAAACGGCTATCGTCAGTATTGGCACACAATAGTATGCAAAATATATTGCTAATCTTCCTTTTTAAAGTTCTTCATTTAGAACATGGGCTGTTTGGAGAGCTAAATATTGTTTAAATGTGTACTTTTAGATTGCATGCTACATTTTTTACAGTGGCACTTATTTTTATTGGACCAAGATTGTTTTGTATGTTTACACTCATTGTGGCCACTTATTATAATTAAATGCCAAAAATGTACTTCTGATTTACATGGACTCAGATTTAAAAAGTCTAAGATATAAAGCCACATTATGTAGTATTAGGTTTGTTAAAAATACTAAACATCATCTATTGAACCATTTCATATTGAAGATACAGAACTGAAGGCAAAAATTAAAATCACATAACTTTGAATTCCATTGTCCTCATCTTTATCATGCTGGCCGCCATCCCAGGCTAACAATTTGAAATAGGTGCTTCAACACTTTAAAGTTCCTTCATGAGAGCTGAGATTATTATTGAATTCCCAATGTTTAATATTCAATGCATTTAGACTAATTCAGGGATTTCTGATTAATGATGCAGGGTGATTCCTTTATTTACCTTGACTACCTAGAACACTCCGTGTTATGTCTATAATACTACTTATAATTATGGGTATAGAGTCTAGGCGATACTGTCTTCTGTTTCATCCCATGGTCAAAGTCATCTTTGGTTTTCAGCCTTGCAACTAATCTGGCTTTTCACTTTTTTCTCAAGACCTAGAGGAAAGTATGTTCATTTCCTTCCATAGATTTCCAGAACTCAGAGAGTCCAAAGTCCTCTTCAAATTTTCTGAGAATTGAAGAGGACATTTTCATCGCTATCTCACACTCTTTCTTCTTTTTTCTATTCATACAAATTCCGCTCTTCATTTCATCAACTTTGCTGTAAAATTCCACATTTGCTTTGACATATATCACACTCAAACAGCTACATGACCTAATTCATAAAAAATATTTGTAAGTGAAACAGATTTAGTCTTCAATAATGTAAGTAACTTTTTAAAAAGTTTATCATCTCGGTACTGTTCTTAAATCTTTTTGTCCACCTCTGCTGTGGAATTTCATTTATCCTCCTACCCAATCTGCTGATGAGCATCTATCGTCTTTCCACTTGACTTTTAGAGTGAAAAATGCCAATTATCCTCTTGTATCATGAAGTAGATTTACCTTTTCAGTTGACATTTTGAGCAATGTACATCCCAAAGCTAAAAATGGGCCGAGTAAGTAAAGCTGCTTTACCTTTCTTTTTTCATACTAATTCTAATGTCTTCCCGGTTCTCAGGGTTGTTTGTATACGAAGAGGTTCACTTGCTCTTCTAAACTTCATTATGCTCATTCATTCATTCTCTTGCTAGGGCGTGGAGTAACTTATCAAACTGGGGTAATAATTGATTAAATAAGTGGATAGATAGATGATAGATAGATAGATAGATAGATAGATAGATAGGGAGACAGAATGGTTTACTTCTCTATCCTGTATCTGAAGTCCAGGTGCAGTTTAAGACCTTAAACTGTAAATAATTTGCATACTTTTGGAAAAAAAAGACATAGGACTACCTTTCAGTATTTCATGTTCTTCAGAAATTAGCCATTTATTCATTTTTTTTTTTGTGTACCTCTGAGAAAAGTGTTATCGGACCATTCCAATCATCCATAGGTCTTCTGGTCATTTCAACTCATTCTTTGATGATTTTAGCACATGGCTCACTGTCCTACTCCAACATAGTCTTGTTACAAAACTTGAACATTTCCATATCCAGAGAAGATGCCTCTGGTCTCTGTGCTATTGGAACACTTCATTTTCAGTAATTTTCTCTTTATTCCTACCTCAGCTATGTTTATTTCCCTGGGGTTCACATGTCTTCTTACACAGCTACAAAGAGGATTGGTCTGAACTGGGAAACAGAATTATTTGTAGCAGCACTGCTAACAGATTGTGAGGGTCTGATAAATTCACTCTCATACTTCGCCTCAGTTTCTCTTAGCCATCAGATTGAGCTTGATATTTATTTATTTTTCTCCTTTACATAGTTTAGCTACCCATATTAACAAAAAGAAAATATTCTGAGAAACAAAAAAAGGAAGAAAAATATCAAGATACAGGTTAAAATGTTAGAGACTCGCTGGGGATCTTGCAATAAAGCAATTTCATTTCTCAGATCCCTTATCCCAGCTCTACTTCCTCTGACTGTGCAACTTTGTACCACAATCTGGTGTCCAAGAAGCAAACTTCTACAGGATTTATTTATTCTGTCATTCTCAAAACCAGAGTGAAATAAGATCCCACCTCAGTAAGCAGGGAAGGAGGAGGGAAAGACCTGTATGAAGAAATGGGAGGTAAGGAGAAGTATTTGAAAGATATTAATATCAAAGACTTAATTTGGCCATTTTGCAGAGTTGAGTTAACAGATTAAACTTGTGACTGTTTTATATAGTTTTGTCGGAAAATGATGTGGCAGAATTTTTACATCTGAGATACTTGCTCTTTTAAGCTGACTGGAAGCATCAATCATAGGTAAAATTTTCCTGCTGATAGTTCTCTTTTCTCTTGTTATCAAAAAAGAAGAATTTATATGTGATTTTTCAACTGAAATAGGAGAAGAAAGCTAGTTAGTTTCAAAGAAACTTTAAAGTGCCTGAATTTCTATTTTACTTTGAAAACAAACTTAAACTGATATTCTGAATTCTATTAGCAATCATGATGGCACAAGCCCCCATTATCATTCCTGACACCTTGGCTTGGTGATATAATATGAAACTTTCCAAGTATGATGCTGTGCCTATTTGGGGCTCAATGTATGGAGAGGGAAAGGAAGCTAACATTCCACAGAGTTGCTAGGTGCTCAGCACTATTCTAGTTTCACTCAGTTTGTCTCATATATAATCCTTATGGTGACCATTTGAGATAAGTGTTATATTTTCCATTTAACAAATGAGGTTACTGAAGCTCAAAGAAATTAAGTGACTTGCCCAAGGTTATTCAGCTAATAAATAGCAAAGTCAGGAATCAAGCTCAGCTCTTCTTTCAAAGCCTGAACTCCTTTGACATAATCTATCTGTAGTCAGGAATGTCTTTCTAAAAACGATGAAGTGAATCCAGCTTGAATTCATATCTAAGTTTGGAGGGTATTAGTTTTGAATCGAAACATACAAAAACGTACACAGACACACACAGAGGGAGAGAGGAGAGAGACAGGGAGACAGACAGCCTTACCTGAATTGGTGTGATATAAAGCAAAATGGCTTAAAGTGAGATTCAGAAGATTTTTGATTGCAACAATCTTACTAACTAGCTCTGTGACCTGGCACACCACTTGGGACTTCAGGTTTCTCATCTGTAAAATGAAGATATTGAACTCAATGATCTTTACATCCTTTCCAGCATAAAAATGTTCTTGTTTCTGAGAATTAGTTGAAGTGTATTTTTCTCTGTTCAAAGTCACATTAGTAAAGAAATTTAGGGAGGGGCCAGCAATGGGAACAAAACTACATGCTATTTATTTGGAGCCGTATCATGTTTTACATGCACAGTCTCATTAAGTTCTTGTAAAAAATCTACTTTGCTGTTATTAGTCCCGTTTAACTGAAGAAAGAAACGAGAAAAAGAAATGAAGCAGCTCACACAACTTCTTTAATACATAATATATGGAGGAAAAAAATCGCACCACATTTTTAGCACTCTGTGAAATAAAGTGTTTTAAAAGGATCTATTTTCTTGCACTACATCTACTTGGTTGTACAAGTTTACCTCTTGATTGAACAATTTCACTCAATTACAGTGTATTCAGGTTAACAAGCATAAAAAGGATAAATAAATAAATGTTTGATCCAGTGTATTTCTCAATATTGATGAATGCTCAAACTTAGTTTTTATCTGGTTTAGGGTTTACTAAAGTCTACTATATTTTAGGAGTTATGCCAAGTACCTTTCAGGTATTATCCCATTTACTTCACAAAAATACTCTGATACAGAAATGCAAAATTGATCAAACAATAAAAACACCAATTGTTCCTTTAGGGAACTAATAGAAATTAGCAGTACAGTTATCTTAGCTATCTTATATATATATATATCTGTGTGTGTGTGTGTGTGTGTGTGTGTGTGTGTGTGTATTTTTTTCCCCATTCCTTCTTTCCTCCTTTCTCCCATCCCAGTTGTTTTTTTCCTTTTGAGCAGTTGTTTTCCCTTTCACAATCTCTGTTGTACCTTTTGGATCTTACTTACTCTTCAGTATAACATTATGCAATATAATAACCGTCATTAATTTCTTATCATCTTGCTTTGAAATTCCATAACATTTTAATTGTTCTGTTCTGTCTTTAAAATAAAAAAAATGCCAGCACTTAGGAGGCTGAAGCAGGAGGATCATTGCAAGTTTGAGACCAGCCTGGGCTACAAAGGGAGCTCAAGGCCAGCCTGAACTGCATAGGGAGACCTTGTCTCAAAAAAGACAAAACAATAAATTTAAAAAAGCTCTGCTGCAGGCATTATTGGTCTAGCCACTAGACACAAGGAACAAAATGCCACTGATTATAAATAACTCTGGGTCGTTGTGTTTATACCTGTCACAACTAAGACCTCGGTGCAAAAGAGAAAGGAAAACAAAAGAGGAAAGGGAAAAGAAGGAAGCTTCTTTAGTTAATGTATTAATGTGTTTTTTCTAATAAATATCTGGGAAGAATCATGATTCTTGGCATAAATGATTATCAATATTATCTTCATGACGGCGTATATTAAATTTTCATGCTGCTATTCTGTAAGCATTAGGAAAGCACACCCCATAAGTGATCAGAGAAAACCAAAGAAGGCCCAGTCATGTGAATCCGTAGAGGAATTCATCAAACTATAAAAGTCTGCCCCATGTTTTGTGTCCCCATTATACTGGGACAAAAAAGTATGTTTAAAGTTCCCCCTAAATACCACACATCTTCTTTTTTTTTAATTTTAAAGAAAATAGTACAAAAAAGAACAATAGCAAAACACAAACAACGCAAAGCCAGGACATTGAAAATGATACAGGGTTTCAAACCAAATGATAGCAATTAACAGTGGTTGTTATATTACAATTGTTATCTTCAACAAAGTTACTCAGATTAGCAGATGTAAGAATAGAAGATTGATCACATCATTAAAGAAGATAAGTAAATAATAATTTAAAAGAACATTAGAGACAATATATCTTGGCACTTGGCAGGAATGTAAGAATTCACCATTGGTGGTTACACTGCAAACTGTTGGCATCACATAAATTGCTCAGATTACCAGATTCAAGCATGTAAAATTGGTCAAAATAGTAAAAACAGAAACAAAACTTTTACTCATTAACTATTCCCCTCAACAAACCATCAGACACCAACAGTACAGTTATGCCACCGATCCATATATATAAATATATATATATATATATATGTATTTATTTATATGATTTGCCTTAGTACTTTCTCTTCTTTCCCTCATTCCAGTTGTCCCTTCCTTTGAGCTGTTTCTTTCCCTTTCATATTATCTATTGTACAATTTGGGTTATTTAGTCTTTCATGTTTTTACACCAGGGTGATATTTACACATGTGGGTCTCATTTCTTTCACTTATGAGTATGGTCTCTAGTTGCATCCACTGACCTATAAAAGCCTCGAGTTTATCTTTTTTATAGCTGAGTAATACTCCACTGTATAGAAATTCCACATCTTTTTTATCGATTCCTCAGTCGTTGGGCATTTGGGATGTTTCCAAGATTGAGCTATGACAAACCGCGCTGCTATAAACGTGGGTGTGGTACCAACCACTGTGGTACCAACCACATTCGTCTTCTTATTCCAATGTTTTCTTCAAAGACATGGGATCCTTTGATTAGTTGTGAATTTCCTTTCACAGCTTCAACCCTCTGGTGTTAACCATACACAAATGCTTGGTTAACAATGGTGAGCTGCCCCCTTCATTCTAAGTACTGTGCTGCAGATAAGGGAGACAGAAAGAATGGCATTTTCTAAATGAAATTAAGTGAATCTTTGGATACTCAGAGCAGAAATATTAGGTAGAGATGAATAAAGTGGGACACTGAGGTGTAGGGAAGAATTCCTGTGGTTAGATTAATCTATTTCTCTGGTCTATAGTATTTTGAATCACTACACTAAACTATTTCTTGTTTCTTGTTTATTCTTTGTTACATCTTGGGGATTAGGCTTCAAATATTTCTCAAAGTATCACAGATATTTGAAATTTTGTGTATATAGGATAGAACATGTAAATCTGTATTTTAACCAAAATCTCCTGAGTAAGGAGAGATTTGTGTCAGTCCACAAAAGGTTTGAGAACAAGTTGCTTGAAGATGTCACTGTATGTATCTCATGTATTTTCCTTGAGAAAAAACAGTCATCCACATCTCAAAACTATAAGGGGATTAATTTATGCAGAAAAAATATGCTTGTCTGGATGAGTAGTCTCAGGGGTGTGAATGGCCTATAATGTACATGTGGAGGTTGACCTTCGCATTTTAGTTAGGATGGAATAATTCATGCAGGAGGGAGCCTCGATTTTTGCTGTTCCAGCTATTAATCTGAAGCATATTCTGCCCTATGAAAGTTGAAATTTACAAGTAGACTAGAAAATGGGGACGGGGAAGAAAGTTGGAAATGAAAGCAGTTCAAGATTGTAAATGCTGGGAGGAGGTCATCCACTCAAGGTACACACTTTATTTTTATCTCTTCCCTGGAATGTGTAGATTTGAGTGGTGTGCCTTCTGGCTTCTTTCCCAGTGCCTCTGTAGGCTGCCTTAAAAGGAAAATGCTTATGTAAAGAGGACGAGGGTGGGAAGGTAGGCATCAGCTTAACAGTCCAAGGAGCACAGCAATTCCACCCACTGCTTCTTCCAGAGCAAACTCCCAAGATATGTGCTTCTAGAGAGATGTCTGGTGCTTTGCAGTGCTTCTCCAGCCCTTTCTGATGCAATGATTTCCTCCTGATAGCTTAATTTTATTAGATCATAGGAGCACAGTCTGTAAATGTGAAAACACTGAAAGGGAAAGAGAAACTTTCAAAGCAGCTGTTTAATGTAGTTTTTTTTTTTTAAAGAATTCATGGAGGGGGGACTAAATCTGAAGCCCTTACAAAATAAATGCTATTTATATAGGCTGGCTTTCCCTGTCCCTCTATAAATAAAATATTCATGAATTCTGCCACTATGGTACTGTATGTTAGATGCAATCAAAGACTCTTATGCAAAGCAGAAATCACTGAACAGTGTACTGTTACCTTACAATACTTCACAGAAAATCCATGAAATCTGCATTGCAAGGCAATGTCTCTTCCTGTAGCAACATTGCTTCACAAATTTCCAGGAGAGGAAGCAATGATCTTCTGTTTCTGTAGTGCTATTCATAACAAGATGCCTGAAGCAAGTACCTGGGTGCTAAAGGCTAAAAAGTCTAGGAAGCATTGGAAGGGGCAGTCACAATCGAGGTCTAAGCAGCATCAGAGTTTTATAACTAAAATTAAGTAAATACTTGGAGGAGAGTAGATGCACTTCTTTTTAAAGCAGAAAGATAACTCAGAGACTTATAGCATGAAAAGATGGCTCACCATTCATTCTATCATTCCATTGGTGAGGGGTTACATGGTTCCTTTGACCACCAAGTACATGTCCTCTGACACATGTCCATCCAGCTGTGGGTGCTTCCATTGGTCTATCCACTCATTATTTTAGTGTCTATCATTTTCTGTGCACCATAAACCAGGAACACAAGAAGACTTTATCTTTTGCCCCATCCCAGAAAAGTCTCATCACATTTAAATGGAGACAGACTGATACATTTCTGATCAACAATAATAGATTAAACACATGTTTATCTCAGGTTACCTCACAAAAATATATAGAATAGGAAAAAATCAAGGGCTAATAATTTGGAAGAGCTCAGAAACATGGCTAATAAATTGACAAAAAGGAATTTTGAGAAACTACCCATTTTGTAGGAAGAAACACTTGGAGGCCTAAGTAAAGCTTAAATCATAAGTAATGGCTAAAAGTCAGTTTAAGAAGCATTAATAACACCAAAATTTCCTCCTTTGTATCCTCTACCCAGAGATTCCCTCTTACTCTTGATAGAATAAACAGGGGGCTTATTCCTTGGCAGACAGCAGAGGATCTCTACTCTTACAAAACACAAGGAGTGAAGAAAAGCAGGGTTCCTGTTCTGAAAATATGTCACTACAAAAATTACATACTGAATTTGGAAGAATTCCCTCATGCTGTTTTCCTTGATTAGCTCTCTCGATATTAAGGATACACTGCATCCAGATGTTGGAAGAATGTCACTGATTGTATCTAACAACCTCAAGAAACTGACTTACGATGCTCTAATCTAAAAATAATCAAGCAGAACTGTTTTGGGCACTTCAGCCATGCAGTAACTACTATCACCCACAAGATCAACTCAGATATATGAACTTCCATTCTGGAAATTTCTACAGTCTCTTCAGCTCCTTCATGTAGAGAGAAGCATCTGTGTAGATTTGCAAAAATTTCTAATATGGAAACAATACCCAAAAAATATCTTGCAGAAAAGAGAGCTTATGTGGAAGAGAAAATGAGAAAGCATTTCTCTCTGTAATTTAGATGAAATATGAGTGGTCAGCCCCGGCAGGAGAGTAGAGCACAGGGCATCTAACCTGGTGCTGAGAGACAGGTCAGGGCTATTGTTTTAACCTATGCTGTGCAATATGTTATCCATTACCCAAATTCAAATACCTACTGTTATGGTTGATACATTGTGTCAACTTGGAGAGACTAGAGCTTTTTCTGAGTGACTCAGCAAGAAGCCAGGGTGCTTACTTTGTATACATCCTGAGCCTGTGGAAGAGGAGGGCATGGAGATTGTGTGAGTGCTAAACACCCCTTGGGTAGGGGTAGCCTGTTTACAATGTAAGGGAGGTAGAAAGAGGCTGCTTGCCCACCATTCCTCCCTTTTGCTGGTTGTTCTTGCTGTGCTCTGATGCCATGAACGTTTGCACTTTGCCATGTGCCACTCTGCCTCTGAGTCAGCCAAGTATGGACTGAAACCTCCACAAACTGTAAGCTAAATAAACCTTTCCTTCCTTCATTTTGGGCGTTGGCTATTTTGTCTCAGCAAGGCGAGAGAAGTAACCAAGGCAGAATTTGGTAACAGGAGTGGGACCTTTGCTGTTACTATACCTGATCATGTGGTTCAAGAGCCTTTGGAAATGGCTGTGGGAAGAGTTTGAAAAGGTTCAGAGATGCCACCTGATAGAGATGAGCTAGAACCCCTTTGGCTGTTCTGTATGGGAGATTCTGGTCAGAGCTCAGCAGACCAGAAGGCTGATAGAAAGCCTGCCAGTAAAGACCAGGTTCAGGAGGTTTCTGCTGGGAGGAAGGACTTCACTGGTGGTTGGACTTCAGATGATGTATGTTATAGCTTGGCAGAAAGTTTGTCTTCATTTTACTCATGTCCGAAGACTTTGCCTAAGACTGGGATTAAAGGGGACAGTAAACTGTTTAATCTGGCAAAAGAAATTTCAAGGCAGTCCAATGTTGGGGAAGTGCCATGGCTATTGTTGGGGGCTTTTAGCCAGATTTGTATTGAGAATCAAGAGGAAAGAGCACAGCAGGATAATTTAAAATGTGAGTTTGGCCAGAATGGAAGCTCAAGTAAAGCTGTGGACTGCAAAGATAGAGCTCAGGAGATCTCTATTCCTGAGAAGGAAAAAGAGAATGGAAAAGATGGCCTGAGGGCATCATAAGCAGCAAGTCCCCACCCTTTGAAGCCTCAAAACTGTAAAGGTGAGAGACTTTGCCTTGAGAAGGAAGCCAAAGAGCACTGTGTTCCAGAATGGCAGCAGCCACACCAGGTTCCAGAATGGTGGCACCATAGAGAATTTGCTTCTCAGAATTGGATTCAGTGTGCCCAGAGATCCAGGCACTCAACCCCAATGGCCAAGAGAGAGGAAAATTTGCAGCAGACCTTGGCATCATCCACATGGCCCTGGCTTTAGGTGCATGGAGAATGCAAGAGTTCTGAGGTTAAAGAGGCTTCCACCCAGATTCCGGAAGGCCTGGGAGGCCAGGCAGTGTGCCCCTGAGAGGGCATTGTGTAATGCTGTGAGTGTGAAGCAAGAGTTGCCCTGGAGACCTCAGAAGTTTAGAAAAGACAGAACTGTGGATCTTCTGAGGAAAACTGCAAGGAGGAAGCAAAGCTGGCCTAAGAGAGAAGCCATGGAGGCTGTGACCACCAAAAGTGCCATAGGGGTGGACTCATGCAAGACCTTTGGAGCTCACAATGTGCCACATGTTGCTTCAGATGCTGGATGTGGAATTATAGGACACAGTGTTAGCCCTGCTGGATTTTGGACTTGCTTTGGTCCCAGTGCTCTATATTACCCTGCTGGTACCTTTTGGAATGGTAATGTTTATTTTGTGCCATTGAATGTTTGAAGTGTTTAGCTTTTCACTTGTAGGGGGGCTTTTAACTAAAGAGTTTGCCTTAGATCTTGGAGGACACTTGGGCCTTGGACTTTTGAGAAATGCTGAAACTGCTAGGACTTTGGCAACCCTTGCAGATGGACTAAATGCCTTTTGCATAAAGGGATGTACATGAGTCTTTAGTTAGCTGGGGAAATGTTATGGTTCTAATGTAATATAATGTCCTTTTATCTGGAAACTGGTTTAAAAAATGTGTCTGGTTGCCAAGTAGACAAGGGGTGGATTGTTATGGTTGATACACTGTGTCAACTTGGGGAGCCTAGAGATTTGGGTGAATGACTCAGTAGGAAGCCAGGGTGCTTACTTTGTGTACATCCTGAGCCTGTGGAAGAGAAGGGCATGGAGATTATGTGAGTGCTACACACCCCCTGGGAGGAGTAGCCTGTTTACAATGTAAGGGAGGTAGAAAGAGGCTGCTTGCTGCCATTCATCCCTTTTGCTGGCTGTTTTTGCTGTGCTCTGCTGCCATAAATGTTTGCCCTCTGCCATGTGCCACTCTGTCTCTGAGTCGGCCAAGTATGGACTGAAATCTCCACAAACTGTAAGCTAAATAAACCTTTCCTTCCTTAACTTTGGGCATTGGCTATTCTGTCTCTGCAATGAGAGAACAGTAACCAAGACACCTACATACATATTAGTTAAAATTAGACCAAATGAAAGATTTGGTACCGTAGCCCAATAGTCACCCTCCAAGGGATTGTCTGCCAGGTGCCTCTGGTAAGTTACAGAACAAACATTTCATCAATGCAGAAAGTTCTACTGTACAGTGCTACTCTGAAATAAATTCTTGGGCTATACACAGAAAGAAGAGGGAAAACTAATTCTTCTTTAATGTTGGCTAAAGATGATCATGATAGCATTAACAGAGTGAGGGGAGGAGAGGGAAGAGGTTTATAGCTTTTGCACAGAGTGGAGGGGGAGACATTTGACACACTGTGACTGGGTGAAGTCCATTGATAGAGATCAGGCTGAGTTTGTATGCTGTCAGTCTTTTGTCCCTCTGTGCCTGCTTCTGAGGGTTCCGTTAGGAAAATATTACAAAAGTGGAAATTAGTGTTCCAAGAAGGGTGAACAGGTGTATGACAAAGCAGATGTGGGAATTTAAAGCAGAGTGCAGCTGTGTTAAATGCACATTCTGAATATAAAGACCATGGTGACTATGGACAGTGTGGTCGAATTCAGAAAGGTAAAGCAAAATGTCTTTGACTTAGTTGCCCTTCACAGACCCATATCCCCCTCAATTTCCTCAGTTAAATGCTTAGTATTCTACAGAAACAGAAATTTGACACCTACACAATTCAATATACAATTTCAAAATACAGAGAGAAAAACAGGAAAACATGTCCCTCCCTCATCCCATACAAGCCATCCCTAAAATCTCACTGAGCCACTGTTGTTTGGCTAATGATTCACCCGAAAAAGGGAGAAGAACTATAGTGCCCAGTGGAATTGAATTAATTAACTTCACTGTAAAAAATGTGACAATGAGTGACACATGATTCCACAGCAAATTTCAAAACTAAAACATTATTCAAAACATTGTTTATCATTATTCATAGCATTGCTTATTAATAAGCATAGCAGGTAAGGACAAGTTGAAGAAGTGAAAGCACAAAGAGGTTCACAATCTTATTCTTAATATAACAGAAATATTATTGATAATAACCACAGTTTACAGATCAGCTATTTATGATGTCAGTAAATTTAACACACTTACAAAATGTATTAGCATCATTCAGGAGATAGGCATCATTATTTCATAACTGTAAAATGTGTCTTTGGTCCTATTGGAGAACGTCTGTTGCAGAATTCATTATTTAATACATGAAGCAGGCTTTTTTGAGCACTTACTAAGAACTATGTTTCTAGGATACAAATACCGATGCCTAAAACAAGGTCTTTGCTCATCATTGGAGATAAATAGTAAAATATTTTATCACTAAGGAAGTGTGTAAGGAGGGTGGTGGAGGGGAAGAATTCAACTGTGGATATTAGTAAAGATAAAAAAGTACTAAACTACATTTCAAATGCAGACACCACACTGTGCTATTTAATCATTTAATCATTCTTGAGAAGTAGCAATGATTTCTAATTTGGATGTCAAATGGAAGGTAACCTCTTCTCATTAATGGGGGTACTCCACAAAATAAAGTGTAAACGTACCTATACAAGGTGGCAAAACAGACTACATAGGTATTCTAGCATTCTAATGGGAGAAATAAAGTCACACATGTGCAAACAAATCCATCTCCTGTCAATAGTAAGGGGTCGGTTAATTAAACCACGCAGGACAAGGGGCTGAGGGAGCCAGGTGGAGAAGAGTAGACCGAGTCAATGTTCAGATTTTGCATTTTCAAGTTCGACATGTTATTGGTTTTCCTCCAACACTGCTGTGCTACTGGATAACATAGGGGCTCTTTGCTCATCCCTAGAGAGAGTTTCACTGCAGTATGGCAGGTTCCTTACCTAAAAGGAATCTCCTAAGGGACCTTTTTATGGTCTTTAGGAGCTACACTGACAGAACTCAGAGGTAGTGGCTGAGGGTGCCACACTTTTGGTTGTCTCCTGCATACCCAATGTAGGCTCTGCTCCAAAAATTATGTGACCCTCATTCGTTCCAGCGAGGTCTGCTCCACCTGCCCCAGCCGTCACGGAGGCGATCAGTCCCTGAGACTTCAAGTTTCCTCCACAGACTCAGAAGCACCTGGGTACACTGAATCAGAGAAACATAGCTAGGGTGACTTGCATTTCCTCCTGGTAAAAGTGTGAACTTCTTTTTCTGATGGACATGGCACTCAAGGCTTCCAAAAGTAAGTGTGAGTCCCTAAGTGGGTGAGACTGCTTGTTTATGTGTAATTACCTCCATTCTCTCTTTTATCTGCCTTGTGCTTAGAGTCTAATACCCCCTCGAGCTCAGCAGTCAGTTTGCTGTCCTTGAAATGTTCACAATATTTTCATGGAGATTAAAATCAATACATTCCTGGATAGCTATAGGATGTCTAGACAACCTGCGTGTAGGATGGTAACTGTGGAAAGGGTATGACATTCAGTGTGTTCTCAGGATCAGGGAAATTAAGGCAAATGATACTTTGTGAATCTCGATCTAGTGGTTAATGGAAACAAGGCTTTGTATTAATGAAGGTATTCCCAAATAGAGAGTGTGGTTAGCAAAAGCATTGCTTCTGGAAAGAACTAAATAGATGTGGGATGGACAGTGTGTACCATCCAAGTAAGTCTGACAGCTCTCTAAGTGGGGAGAACTAGATCACAGGCATTAATTGAGACTACATAATAGTGGGATAGGAATCCAAAATGATGGATGTAATTTTATCCTAATAGGTAACAGGAGCACTCATCTATTTTTTAACTGGAGACTCCTTTAGAAAAAAATGAGAACACTGGAACATTTTAGAATGCATCCATAACAGTTGGTCATTGTAAGGTTATTCAAAAAATAGTAATGCTTTTTGACACGTATAACTAAGATGCCACTATGACCAGCCTAGTGAAAAGACTCAATTGCCTGTGTCATACCTGGAATAAGTCAATACACACCTCCCCCGTGCCCTTCCCAGTGATTTCTGCTCAAACAGGGCCTTCTTCATGTGAAGCAGATCTTCAGTTTGAAGAGATGAGGAGCGGTAGGTCACAGGCCCACAAACTCCTTCGCACTGTCTGTTAGCCACCTTTGTTTTGAAATTTCTTGCTTGGTGGTCTTTGTTTTCTCTCCTCTGGCTACACTGTTTGCTGTCTTGGAAACAAAAATCAAGGAGAAATGAAAAATAATCACTATTAGGCTGGCAAAATTGCTCAGTGGTAGAGTACTTGCTTAATATACATGAGGCCCAAAGTTTAACCCCCAACACAGCATAAACACATAGACACACACACACACACGCACACGCACACTCACAGTCCTTCCCGTTTATGAACAGGGATATTCAGCAGCATCCTGTGCTGTTCATTTCTTTCAGAATTTTGAGTCACCCTGCAATGGGGGGACCACTTTGCTGGGAGATGAGCGACAGAAAGTGGACTGCTAGGGCTATACCTCTTTCTTCCCTGGCCTTGCAGCTGCTTTAGTTTTCCTAGCAAGTCTGCGGTACCTGGTAAATGCAATGAAGGGAAGCCATGTCTGCTCCACAAATTAGCCCGGAAAGGTGCTGTCTGAAAGTAGATTTACAGCTATTAAAAACATGTCAGACATTCAGCTTCAAACCTACCAGGTAAAAGCTGATTCTACATTTCATTGCATTTGTTGGCAAAATCTTCGCTGTATCTGTTTCCAGCTACACCAACTTTTGTTAATTTATAAGGGCAGCACTTGCCATGTTTGTGTTTTGAATGCCACATTAAATACATTGCAAACCCTTTTTTGGTGTCTTAATGAAGTGGATGATTCAAACAAATTATCTCTATTTCAGAATCACAAATTCTGCCTCATTGTTCAGGAAATTTCTACACTATTATCTCTGGACGGTCTAGAGGGCTTCATTTCAATAGCAGAGTGTGCTTGTGGAAGGGCTTTTGTGTGCTTCCAGAGCAATTCTTGCTGGTGCTTCGATTCCAGTTACACAATTTGTGTACTGATTTTCTCTATCTCTGATTTGTGGAACTCAGCATTCTAAAAAGACAGATGTTGGCACGGGGCTTGAGACTCGTCTGTAGTATCTGGACTCTGGCTGGGCCGACTACCTCCTTTTTCCTTCTGACTGAGGGGTGGGTCCTAACGTTCACTGCTGCTGATGCAGAGCTCAGCTTAAATGATATAGGACGTGAGGGGGTGGCAGCAAGTACAAAACAGTGAAATAAATTACCATATAGATCATGTTCTGTGGGATGAAAGAGATGGGAGTAATGAATCAAGGCTGGAAGCAGTGCCGGTGCATAGCCATAGTGGGGGAGACGGAGCTCTGCTTAGCTTCTGCAGGCGCTGCGTGGGGGACTTGTGAGTAAGCAGAAAGCAGTCACTGCAGTGTGACAAGGGAGGACATTCGTGAGGGCGCCAGAGACCTTTTGTGATTGTAGCGGGGTCTGTTATTTCGCTAGCCCAGCACTCTGACTTTCGCGTGAGAGACTTCTCTGGAGCTGCACATAGCTGTGCGTGCCCCCAGTGAGTGCCTGCTCCTCTCCTGCCAGCCGGGCCCCTACAACCCTGGGGCCTGGGGTGGGAGGCACAGTTCTTCCCAGTCAGATCTGAACCCAGTGTAGAAGGACACAACCAAGCAAACACTCGGCAGCTGATGTGTCCGGAAGTAGGGCCTCAGCAAGCCATTTGTTCTCTCCCCAGTTAACCTGGTTCCTCTCTTTCTTTTGGCTGTGGATGCTGTGGTTCTTTCACTGTGCAAAGTACCATATATGCTTAAAAGAAATATTATTGTCTGTTCAAGTTAGGCAGGGTCCCTTTCTTAACTTACAGTAAAATATTCCAGTTGACAAAATTTTCAGTTTTTTAGCTCTAAGCGTCTTGATGTCATATCCTGTCAGCAAGCAGGGAACTTGCATAAAGGTTATCTGCATGAATTTTGTCGTTAGATTGGAGAAGAGAAATGGTAACATGGAGGAAAAAAATTAGTGTCACTGTAAGAATTAAGCTATTTTTCGGAGGGTATTTATAAATAAGGAAAGAGACAAGGAGTTCTCCTTTGGATATCACAGAGACCTTTCTGAGACTAGGGGCAAATCCTATTTCCTGACCTGTTTCAGAGCTATCTTTTGTCCCAGGACTGAGGAGTGAGAGTTAAGTCAGGTGACATTGACAGATGGATGGCAGAGGGCTTGGTGTATTGAAGGTATCTAATTAACTGTTGATCCTGTTTTTCTCTCTTTTGGAGCTCGCTTTCTTTCTGTCTCTGTCTGTCCGTCTGTCTGTCTGTCTGCTCTTCTGATGAGGCTGGCAGATGAAACAAAGCAATCAAATGAGATCTATTTGTTTCAAGCTTTTTCAACAGGGCTTCTTATTACAGCAAGGGTGACGGACCATGCCTGGCTGTAGTTGTGTGTGTCTTCTTCTGGAAAATTTTCATTAGTTTGAAATTCTTTGCTGGCAGCAAACATAAGAAAAGTCTTTAAAAAATCTCAGTGGCTTAAAGATGATGAAAATACAAAATGTTATATAAATTTCATGGTCCAGGCCTGACTAGATAGTAGATAAAAATTATAACCCATTAACAATTCTTCATTTCATTAACTCTGAAACTGCATTTGCTAATGAACAATTAATGCCCTTCTTGCCTTTTGCATACCACTCTCCCACATTCCTGTTGTGCAGACTCTGTCGCCACTTGGTATTGAGGAGGATGTCACTCTTCCTTTCGTCTCCAATGCCCATCCCATCCCACTCAGGTTTTACCTGGTGTTTGTGCTGTAAGGCCATCCTGAGTCCTTGGAGTCATCCACATCTTCATTCTGGACTGTCTCTTTGATGTGCAGCCCTGGTCCATTGGTCTGAGCTGATGATGGGCATATGGATGCCTAGAGGCCATGCCACTGTTTGTGTTGTTCTCATACTTACGTCCATGGAGCCTTTGTACAACTCCTCCATCTTTTTCCAGAGAAAATTTAGATAGAAATGTATTATTAATACATTACTTGTGAATTATTGTGTATAAATTTATGGCATGCAAATCTATGCCTGTATTTATAAAGCAGGCGGGCCCCTAGGTGATGGTGCCTTCTACTGCTCCCTCCACATCCCAGACACACCCAGTAGGTCTCAAGCCCAGGCCACTAGGATATGTGGTTCATTTCCTAGAGAATGTGAGGGCAGGTGTTATTGTCTCAGTGATAGATCTGTTTTGTTCTCAACCATGATTTGATTGAAATTCTATACTATAATCAAAAAGGATGATTTAACTGTAATCTTTAAAAAAGTAAAGTATTGGTACACATTTTTTTCCATCCTTCACAGAGAGGTTGTTAATGTCAAAAAACTGTAATCTTCAGGTAATGAGAAAAGAACTTAAGAGTAAGATTGTTATGTTAACAAAAATGTGTTCTAAAGAATAGAGAAAGATAAAAATTGTAGTTGCCATCATTAATTTCTGTCTTCTATAATTTCTATAGTTTTATATTTAAATAAAATTGTTTTCTAAAAACTGAAAATTACTTGCTCTATTTTGAAATGAATTGTTAATGGTAAATTTTGGCATTTTTTTTCTTTGGTTAATTTAAGACAAAACAACTGATCATTGCTAAATATCAGGAAAACAATCTGAAGTATTCTGTGAAAATATTATAAATTCTTTTGATGAAGCAAATGATCCTGGCTGAGAAAATGTCTATCTATTTCTCTCAGATGAGAAAAAGAAGTTTTGGCAAATAAAGCTGGTCATTTTGCATTCCGATGGGCTCTTATTTTGCTTCCTTCCTCTGTTCACTCAGTCTTGATTCTGAAAATTCTGAATTACTTTTAAAATCTGCTGCCATCTACTCATTAAGTTACAAGTTCTTGCATTTCCTTCAATGTCCTCCTTTTCTGCTTGTGACTCTGAATCAGATTAACATGACACAGATACTTCCCAGAGTGAAGGGCAGAAAATAGCATGTGGTTATTGTCTACATCTGACAATCTACTATAATGAGGAGAACAGGGAGAGTTTGAAATCTGACAGTGCTGAATACAAATACTGAATCTGCCATTTGCTTACTGTATTACCTGTCCCCACCTAAATGGCATTAGTTTTGTTAGGTGTAAAATGAAAAAAATATCTTGCTACCTCCAAAGCTGTGCACAAATTAAACAGAAGTGTGGGCCATCTTTGCTCTAATGTAGGAACATGAAATCTTTTACTCCATTTTCATCTTGAAGGCACACTCCCTTTTTCCAGCCACCCAACTGCCGCTCTGAAATTCTCTTCCGCCATTGTAGGAACTCGGTTATTCAAACCTGGAGCTCTTTGTCCTCTCACAGAAGGAGCAGCATTATCAACTCAGAGATGGGCCATAAATGCTCCATAATTCTATAAACTAAACAGTTGGCCAATGTATGCACCCTTCTAAAGATCTCAACACTGAAACCAGAATTTGATGACAAAGATCTATGCACTGCTTTTCCTCAAGCACTTGATCAGTGCTTGTTGAATGTCTATAACAGAATATGATAGAGAGCTAAGTTAGGTAGAAGCACTACAGGTGGTCAGAGAGGACTGGGACCTGAGAGGTCAACGCAGAAGACAACTGTGCCTGGAGGGGCGTTCACTGAAGGCCAGGCTTGAAGAAAAAGGGAAACTACTCACGCATATACTTCCCCTAGTGGTGAAGAGCGGTGATTGATATTCTAATTAGACTCAATCACCGTGAGGTGGAGGACCAAACCTCCTTAACCCACCCCTTCCAGGAAAGTCCTTGCCTGCACCTGTGCATCTGCCACATGACTTGTTTCCCTCTTTGATCCCCATGTAATCAATATTACCCAAGCAACTATACTTGTTGTAATCTTATTGGTTGACCATAGTTTGTCCCACCTCACACCTATCCTATGATTTTTCTATTGGATCAATATTACCTGTAACGTTATTGATTGAGTGTAGAGCTGTCCCACCTGAAATCCACCCACCTTATGGCTTTGCTCAATAAACACTCTTGAGAAATGGGGTTGGGGGACAGCTCCCCTTCTGGGCCCCCTTCTGCCCCTCTCAGACAGAAGCCTTCTTTCTCTCAATAAGTTCTTCCTACTCTTAACCCACTGTTCCTCAAATTCCTTCCTGGATTTTCGTTTCAGCCACCTAGCAGGCTGCAAGTTATGTTTCCCCTATATTATATATATAATTGCTGTAATTACTTTAAACTTTTAGAATTATGCTGTATTTATGAGTATAGTGCACGCATACATATGTTTTTAAGGGTAATATATGATGTTTTTCTCTTTGTTTCTAAAAGAACATTGTCATATTTCATTTGGTAAAAATAAGTGCTTGGAAGTTTTATTGATAATAATGTACAATGCAAAATTATTTTAAATAAGATCATTTGAAAAATTGAGATCTATTTATGGGGGATACTTAGGTAAATAATTCTAAATTTTTATGCTAGACTATCATTAGATTTTTAAAGTTAATATATATGAAGATGTAAGGACACATGCATACAAATTAAAGACAAGGTAATTTTATTTGTGAGAAGTAAGACATTTCCACTCTCCTTTGAAAGAACCTTTATTTGAGAAAACTTGCAATTGGAAGGACTTTCCCATTTTTTAAAAACATATGCGAGATCTTTCTGAAAATGAAGTGGGCCTTTTGTAAGCTTATGGTCTTTTTCAAGGACTAAGAAGCCAGGCTTTTGAAACATAACCATGCAGAGACAGGGTCCCTACCCCTACCTGCCAGGTTCCAAGGAAGGGGAAGAGCCTAAATTTATTGAGCATGTCACTGTAAATTGCAAAACTACCTGTTATTATAGGGATAGGAACATTATTTTTATTTTTCCTGGATAAAGCCAATTCACCAATGCCGATGGTTACCCCAATTCCAGGTGAGTCCAGGACCAGCTATGTGTGACAAAAGCTGCTGTCCTGTTGTTGAACTTCAGAACTGATTGGTTCTTATTAGTCATAAAAACATGCCTTTGCAGTCTCTTAGCAGGTGCCTTGTGCTGTACATCACATTCTGGTTTAATGCTTATTCAGAGATAAAATAGTTTTGTTTCTGTTTTGCCTTTGTACAGAGTTTTTTGAGTGGAAAGATGTTTCCATTATTTACATTTTTCCAACAAAGATAAAATCTTAATAATGTGGAAAGGATATATAAAGTATATGTAATTCAAAATTAGAGAAATTATGTATCTTGATGTATAGCACACACATTTTAAATATATATAAAAGGAAAAGAAGGACGCTCATACCAAAAAGTTGATATAATTATCCATGACTTTCATTTTTATCTTCTTTTGCTATTTTCAGTGTTCTTCTGTAATTGTACATACTACTCCTGAGGCTAAAATGTAGGTTATTTTAAAAGGGAAAATAATGTAGCATTTTCAATGATATTCTAGAACTTGAGGAGCATAATCATCAACTTAGTGGGAACAAATTCCAATTACCTCCAACATTCTTCATGTTCCATATAGTTACAGTTCATGAGTGGTGGAGGAGGACTTTTCCTTAGAACTGAGGAGAAATTGTTGGTTAGGAGGTGTCCGAGAGCCCTGGGACTAATGTCGTACCTCTTGGTTTAGCACACAGAAAAGACAACTTCTGAACCTTTTGGTAAAGGACAGAAGACAAAAGGTATGAAGGTAGTTGAACAATGCCTTTGGTTGTTAGATGTCACGCTGCCTTTGTTTAGATTCTCACTAGTAGTGAGCACATCTGATCTTAAAAGAATGGACAGTTAACAGTAGGGACTAGTATGGCTATACCAACAATGGCAATGGGTTAAAAGCACAAAGAAAAAACATAGATTCTAGCACAGGGGAAAATCCAGTAGCAATTCTCCACAGGCAGCAAATAATTTGTTTGAGTGCATAATTAATAGATTTGTCAGAAAGTACTTAGATTGTGAAATACTGCGCACAGCCCCCTTTGCAGATGGATTAAGATGAATGCGTCCTCCAACGGTGTATGAAACCTCATTGCTCAGCGGCTGGAGAATTGCTGCATCTAGAGTTGTTTGAGCCTCTGCATCTTTGCGCTCTCCTTTCTCTCTCCCTGGCTGCAGGGGGAAAAAATGAATAGAATGCTTCTAATTCTGATATGGAATGGTGTCCTTTACCTAAAGGGCATCCAAGCAGATGAAATTAAATCAGATGCTCAATGGGGAAACTTTCCACTAAGCAGGAATATAAAACAGGGAAACGTATTAACATGTTGAAAAATGGTTAAATTAAGCGATCTGTGGATCAGAGGTGTGACTTTTCAGCAACAAGCCACAGATGTATTTCATGTGCAATTGCCTGCACATTGAGAAGTGACACATGCCTCCTTTACCCTTGAAAGTATCCGTGTACTACACACCCAGGGGTTCTGATATAAATTGGCTGGCTTAAAGTAGTACAACGAAAATCCAGATTGTATCTCTCTTCAGAATGCAGGTGATTTGAAAAATAAAAATTGCCTATCAATGATTTTTAGCTGAATATTTTTGCTCAAGACAAGAATTACACATAGCCCTTAATGAGTGGCAGAAGAGGACTAAGATTCCAAAGGCTCCCGTTATTTTGGGTGCCCCACAAGAGTTAAATAACAGTAAATAAAAACAATTCATTTCTTAAATTTTTATTTGTGATAAAAATTATGTGGTAGCTGAAATCGTGATTGAGTTTTGCTTCTCGTTTTGTTCCGTTGTTGCTCTCCGCGCAGTGGAGTAAGGGGTGGGGTGTGGCTCGTCACCTGTCAGGGGCCCGGAAACATGTGCTCAGTTACCCTTCAGTCCTTCCTTCAGGGCCCTGCCCTAGAGCTCGATCTAGCGTTCGGGAGGTGCTGCTGCAAGGGGGAAAAGCATATTCTGAAAGAGTTCTGGTGTCTGGAGAGAGCTTTTAAGTTACTGACACTTTGCTGCTTGTGTTTTTATCCACCCATGTGATTATTTATTTGTACTTTTCTGTTTCAGCATATTTTAGTTGAGAATCTGTCCTGTACCAGGCAGGTGCTAAGTTCCTGGAACTGAAGAAGAGAATGCAGCACGGTGTTGCTTCCATCCTCTGTCCTGAAATCTCCCCAGCCTGGTCCCCTCAGGTTTATAGAGCAAACACGGCTCTCAGATCTCACAAGGTGACTGCTTCAGGACCTCTGCTGCATCTCCTGAGTTAGAATTTTCTCTAGATTCACTTGAAGTTTTTGAACGCACACACGTGTGTGTGTGTGTGTGTGTGTGTGAGTGTGTCTGTGTGAATTTAGATTATTTTTAATAGAGGGTCAGAGGATAGGAGTGGAGGAATTGACATGGAAGCAAAGAAGAATGCTATGGTATCAAAAACTCAATAAATGAAAGTAAATCTTCACGTAAAAAAAGTGTGATTTAGGTTAGCGATGTCTCTCTAACACAGAATAAGCCTGAGCATGTTAGTATCAAAATAAAAATCAGACACCAGCGGTACATATTTGGTGGTTGTTTTGCAATGAGAAAATACTATTATACAGGAATTTATGATGTTTTCACTATAATTATTTCTATTTCCCTTTTGTTGGTCAGAATCAGATGGAACTCTGATTTGTATTTTATTTTAGTTTTTAATTCTAATGCTTTTTAAATTTAATTTTTCCTAGTGCATGTTTGCAGTACATAATGATGGTGCTCACCACGGGGCGTTGGTATGTAGCACACCTTAATTCCCTTGCATCCCTCCTCCGCGGATGAAAGTAAAACTGTGTTTTATTCAAATAAATGTAACTGTGATGTTAAAATCATGAGTCTGGTCAAGTAAATTACCTTGACACAAAGATTTCTGCTAAATGAAATGAAAATATTCTAGAAATAGAGGAAGTGTGGGTAGTAGATGACCTTTTTAAGTCACTTTGGGAGAAAAATTAAATGGCAAATGAATTCTAATTCTTATCTCTCTCAATATATCACAGCAAAGTATATGGAAATATATTCCCGTGGTAAGCTAGAAGGAATGGCTTAATGATTTAAAACATCAGGTTTGCAATGATTAGGAACCTTAGAACAGTCGGTTTGAATCTCAAAATGCGTAGCTTAATCTTCCCTCCATCCAAAACATGTCAATAGAATATCTAATTCAGATTCTGTGTGTGTTCCCACACGCACATGCACTTTTTAAAGGAAGTGATACCTCAAAAGAACAAAACCTTAGGATATTATAAAAGTAAAAGTTTTATAACACTTTTTGCTTCTGGACACTATTGGTCTCACAGTTGTCTTTCTAAAAAGTGCTACAAAGTCCTTTGTAAAACTCATTTTATATTTCTCCTCTGTTCCAGGAAAGCAAACTTAAAATTCTCTGAATAATGTTACAATGTCAACTTTTAATTAACCCTGAGGAATCCTGAGAATAAACAATCAGCCTGCTTGCTGCCTACGACCAATGTACAAGATAAAATCATATTTTCTCAGTCTAGGGGAGAGATGCTGAGGGTGACAGTTCCTCTTAGAAGTGTCAAGAAAGACCTTGCAGAAAATCAATAGCTGTCCAGTGGTATATTAAATGCTTATGGAGCAAATACAATTTTTTGATATAACTATTGCAGAAATTTCTAAAATATCAGTAATTTACTTGTATATTGTATCAAATAAGCATGACTGTGCTAGAGTGTAGATGGATGTGCAGTTATGTTTTCCGCAGAGCAGAAATCCGTTCTCCCCTGTGGCATGTTGAATGTGGTGTTTTACTCAGTATGAAAGGCTTGCCATTGTTTGAAAAATCAGAATCTATCCATCCAAGAGCAGGGCATCACGGAGGATACTTCTAAAAGTCCTCACTGTAGCTCCAGACAAACAAGCTATCAGTCAAAACCAGGCAGGAAACATTGACCTGATTTTAGCAAAACCAATCACCTAAATTATACACTGTAAATAATCTGCAGAAAAGTGAATTCAATTCGAACATTTGCATCTTTGTGCAGAAGTTTTACCCCTCAAGGACATAAATTTCAGTACTAAGAACTCTTTTTGTCCCATTGCTTCCGATGATAATCAGTCTTAGCACGTATATGAGTACTTAGTGTAGAAAAGGCAGCACTCGTTACAGAAATCCAGAGCATACTTATGTGTACTTTATAAGATGGAGGAGAATAACATGCAATAAATATTGTGCCTTTGAAGTGTGAAGGGAAACAAGGCTTATTTTTTAGAGAAGGAGACTGGGAAGAGATGTAGCTAGGGTCACCCACATGATACAGACTTGCAGAATAACTCTCAGAACAGAAATAAAGCAGACTATTCGTAGAGCTGGAGACTGAAGGCAACACATTTCAGCAGACATTGATGTGCCTGAATGTTCCTGAGCCAGATGAGAAGAGATATCAGGCTCCTGGAAAGACCAGCACAAAGGGAGACAAATATGAAATGCACTTTGGTAGGTGGAGCTGACCGAGACTCAGTTTTCTGCAGCCCCAGGGTTGTAAATGAAGGACAAATTTTTAATCTTTAGTTCGCTTCTTAGTGAAACTATCACTGTTCCTTCCAGGAACCTAATCTGTAAGTGATACATTAATTCTACTTCTTCTGTGTACATAGAAAGTATGCCAACTTATCAATAGCAATGTTCTTTTAAAAATATTTTCTTACTTAATATTGTACATGAAAAACTTCTGAATATCTGTGGGGCAGTGTGATGTTGAGAGCCAACAGGTGGAGCCTGATGTCCTCAGAAGGAATTTTCTGTAATGTTTCTAATCCCATAATGATGTTATGTTAATATTTCTCCATTTTTCTATTGTGACAGCAGACAGATAACAAAACTTACTATTTCAATCATTTTAAGTGCACAATTCATTGATGTGAAGTATATTCATGTTGTTGCACAGTCGTTACAGGTACTTAGCTCCAGGACTCTCTTCATCTTTTAAAAGTCAAACTCTGTACGCATGAAACAATAAATCCCATTACTTCACCACCCTAGTGCTATGCTTTTGACTCCTCTAAGTACTTCATATAAGTGGAATAATACAATATGTATCTTTTCCTGACTGGCTTATGTCGCTTAGCAAAATAGTCTCAAGGTTCTTCCATGTTGTAGCATATGTCAGAATTTCCTTCCTTTTTTCTTTTTTTACTAATAGATAATATTGCATTGTCCATATAGATCACATGTTGTTTGTTTATCTCAATCTGTTGCTGAACAGATTGAGGGTTGAGGCGGGAGATTGAGGGAAGCAACAGATTGAGGGTTGCTTCCACTTTTCAGTAACTGTAAATAATGTTACTAAAAACATGGGGTGCACAAATATATCTTTGAGAATCTGCTTTCAGTTCTTTTGAGTATATGCTCAAAAGTGGAATTGCAGGGTCATCTCCTAATTCTATTTTAAAGTTTTGGAGGTACTGCCACTTTGTTATCCACATTGGCTGCACCATTTTGCATTTCAACTATCAGTGCATGGGGTTCTATTTGGCAATATTTGTATTTTCTGTTCTTTCTTAGTAGCTGTCCTAATATTAGGTGGTATCTAGTTTTAATTTCTTTTCCTAAGTGTTCAAGATATTGACCTAAACTTTGATCATATATGAGAGTTTTTGTGATTTAGATTTCATATGTCCTCCAAAAGCCACATACTGTACATTTGGTTGTCAGCTGATGGACTTTGGAAAGTGATTGGATCATGAGGATTCTAATTTCATCAACAGACTACTTCATTGATAAGTTTATAGATCAATATGCTTGTTAGTGTATGGGACATAATTGGGTGAAGCAAATTACTGGGGATATGATTTTAAAGGTTATTTTGTTCCTAGTCCTATCTTGCTGGCTCTCCCCTGTGCTCTCTCTTCCTGGCTGTGAGAAGGAATGTAGCTTTCCTGCGCCCCAGCCTTCTGGAATGAGGTTTGTGCCTCACCACAGGCCTAAAAGCAACAGAGCTAACTGTCCATGGACTGAAGCCTCTGAAACTGTGAGCCAGAAAAATCTTTCTTCCTGCAATTTGCTTTTCTCAGGCATTTTACTAGAGTGGTGAAAGCCGATTAACGCAGCTGCTCCTGCAATAACTCCCCACATCTTTGTTGTTGATGTCTACTTTCATATACTGTATATCCAAGAACGCATCATCTCTTAGATTGTGTGGAAATTCAAGTGCACAGTTACAAACCAAAGTTACAATAGTATTTGCATTTAGGTTCATAAATATTTTCTAAAATTATATTAGTCTCAAATTGTTGGTCTAATATCTGTTTCTGTCCAGGGTGAACAGGTCCTGAGAACGAGGTACCCGTGGATGAATAAAAAAGTAAGAAGAAAAAGAAGTACAAGAGAGACAATGTTCTGGGATCAGGAGGCTTACAGTTCCTGTCTGCAGCCCGGAATCACCTTTTCTGTAACCTTTTATTGAGATAAAACAAAAGAGGCAACTGGGCTACTGGGTGAATATCAGTCGTTTTAGCAGGAACAATACAACTCAATTACCATAGGCATGAGACTTGCCTAGATAGCCATCATGTCACCATTCCTTCTCTACATAACACAGCAAAATATCTAGTGTGGGGCGCCAGGGCTTACAAAGCTTTTGCTAGACTTCCTCCAGAATACAACAACCTAGGCTAGGTTATACCTAAGGCAATACATTGAAAGATTTACTAAAGAAAGTCCTTCTTCACATCAAATCACAAAGAAAACAAATGTGTAGTTATACATCGTTGGAATAGAATATGTTCTAATTGCCCCAGCTTCTATCTTCACTGAGATATTTATTTCTTCATATGTTTCCAGGTTATTACACTCTCCTTCCACTTCTACTTGCAAAACTTCCCATAGCATTTCTTTCAGGACAAGGCTAACAGGGACAAGGACTCAGCTTTTGTTTACCTGGTAATGCCTTAATTTTGTTCTCACTTTTAATGGACAGTTTTGTCTAATATAGGATTCTTGGTTGTATAGAATATTTTCCATTTCAGCACTTCGAATGTATCAGGCCAATGCTTTCTGGCCTCCAAAGTTTCTGATAAAAAATTTACTGCTAACCTTATTAAGGAGGCCTTGTATGTGACGTGTAAGTTCTCTATTACTGCTTTCAGAAATCCCCCTGGTCCTTGGCTTTCCACAGTTTGAATAGAATGTATATTGGTATAGGCCTTTTGATTTCTTATCATTTGTAGTTCTTGAGTTTTTGAATGTTTATATTCATGTTTCATAAAATTTGGAAAGTTTTTAGCCATTCTTTCTTTAAATATTATTTGGGCCCCCTGCTTTTTCTGGAATTCCTTAATATTCTGCACGTTGGTCTCCTTAATACCATCTTATGAATTCCTCAGTCTGTATCTACTTATCCTTAGGTTTTTCATTTATGTTCTTTACACTTGATAATCTTCAAAGTCCTATCTTCAAGTTTGCTGACTCCTTTGCTGACTTGAACTTCCCTTTTAATTTCTCTAGTAGATTTTTTTTTAACGTTAGCAATTGTTCTCCCAGCTATACAGTTTTATTTTAGGCTTTCTATCTCTTTATTAATATTTCTATTGTGTTCATACTTAATTTTCTTGGATTTTTCTACTTTTAGCTTTTTGAACATCTCTAAAGTGTTAGTATTTTTGTTCTTTGCTTCTTTATTTGTTTTAATTATCTGTCTGGTTGTTCTGCCAATAGGGTGTTCAAGGAAATTTCTGTTGGTTTGTGTTTTACCTTGGAATGGATCACATTCTCCTGTGTCTGTATATGCCCTGTGAGTTTGCTGTTTTATCAAAGCTGCACATTTTAATTTGATAATGTGCTAATTCTGGAAATAAAATCTCTCCCTTTCTAAGATTCATTGTTTTCTTATTAAAGTTGATACTTGGAATGTCTCCCAGAGTCTCATGTGCTCACAGTGGGGGTTGGGTAATGGAGGTGCTATACTTATCAGTAGATAGATCTGTTGATGTGCTTCGAGCTCAGTGTGCTATTGTGAGGCAGGTCAATGGGAGTGTGCCTTGGGCACTTACATACTTCCTTCCCTGGTGCCTTCCTTCTCATTCTGGTTGGTGCCATGGGGTGAACCGCTTTTCTCCACCATGACTTTTCACCACGATGTTTCTGTCTTGGGGCCAACTGAGCATGGGCTGAATTCCCTGAACCATGAACCAAATTTGACCTTTAAGTTGTAGGTATTGGGCATTGTGTCCCAGCAAAGGGAAAGCTGATTAATACAAATATTGGCACTAGAGAGGAAGGGTAATTGTTATGACTGTACCTGACCATATGATTTAGAAGCTGTTAAATGTGGTTTATAAGAGGAGGTTGGAAAGTGTTGGAGATATGAGAAAAAACTGCCCAAGAACTTGATGGGAGATTCTACCCAGAGTTCAAAAGACCAGCATGGTGGAAGAATGTGGACAGTAAAGACCAAGCTCATGAGAGTATAGATGGGGACAAGGACTCTACTGATAAGCGGACTGGATTCTACAGTTGGACTCTGGCAAGGTACTGATATACATTTTGCCAGAGCCCTGAGGAGAACCCTGGAGGAGACTGAGATTAAGGGAGGTAGACTAATAAACCCGGTAGAGGAAATTTCAAGACAGCTCAGCATTTAGGTTGTAGCATGCTGTTGGCTAGATTTATAATGAGAGTCAGAAGCAAAAGCAGGACAGAAAAATTTGAAAAATTTAAATTTTGGCCCCAAAGGAACTGCATGTACAGTTTTGACAAAAGTAGGTATGGCTGCTGAAGAGATGACCACCAATAAATAGAAACCAAATGCTTTGCATATGGACATATAAACGATGCCTTGTGTGCATCTCAGAAAATGCTCATAAGCCACTTATCACAGACTCACAGCTATAAAATGGTGCATCCTTTGAACCATTTGCTTTGAGAAGAGAGTCCTGGGGTCCCCTGTTTATTCAGGGCTATGTGGGGAAATGTTTCTTGAGTTCAACTGTCCAGGCACCTTTTCAACTATAGTCCAAGGAGGTCAGAGTACCAGAGCTGGTGGCAGATGTTGGCATCATTCCTATGGTATCGATTTTTCAAGAATGCATAATGCAAGAGTTGTGGGGATATGGAGGCTTTCAGCCACATTTCAAAGAAAAGCCTGGGAGGTCAAGAAAAGTACGTCTGCAAGGACAAAGCAAGAATCCATGAGAGTGAAGCTGACAGTGTGATGAGGACCTCAGGAAGTTGAAGATGGCCAGGACTATGGATTGTCTACTGTGGACTGTGCTACGTATTGAGCACAGCCAGCCCCAGAGAGAGGCCAGGGGCTGCAAATGGAAGGGCACAGGTGAAGCTGCACGGCCTTTTGAAGTTCACATTTGGCCATAGCCAACCCTGACTCCTGGACGGGGAGCTATAGCATTTAATGTTTTCTCTGCTGGAGTTGGGACATGACTTGGTCCTATTCCTTTCTATCTCTCATTTCTTCCTTTTGGAATTAAGACATTTATGTGTTGTTATATGTTGAAAGTACTTAACATTTTTAAAAATTATTAGGTGCTCATAGACAAGAGTTTGCTTGAGTCTTAGAGGAGATTTTGTAGTTGGGTTTTTCAGCATGGCTGAAGTTGTTAAAACATTGTTAACTCTTAGAGATAAGCTAAATACATTTAAAATAATAAGACAGACATGAGTCTTTTGGAGGCTGAGGTGGAATGTTGTGGTTGATTGATCTAAAACATCTCCCTAAAATATAATGTGTTCAAAGGTGGGGTGTGGCCAAGTAATTCAATTAAGGGTGCTGTACTATCAGTGGGTCCATGCATTGATGACCTCAAAGCTCTATGTGCTGGTAGGAGGTGGGGCCTGATTTGAAGAGGTGTGTCACTAGGGCACGTTCTTCCCTCCTGACCTCCTCCCTCCTGTCTCTCCCTGGCTCCCATGACTTGAGAAGCTTTCCTTAACACGTCCTTGAACTATAGAGCTTCTACGTCAGAGACAGTGGACAATGGTCCAAATTCACTGGACCATGAGCCAAATTCCACCTTTTCTCCTTGAAGCTGTGAGTGCCCGGTATTGTGTCTCAGAAGTGCAAAAGCTGCCTAATACACTTTTAATATTCTCAGTTGTTTTTAAAATTGTTGCAAGCCATTCTCTGTGCTAAGATGAGGTATAAACTTAGGCTCCCAGGTTTCTTCTTCGTCTCAGTTTTCCTCTGCACCTGCACAAATTTACCCTCCAATTGCCAAAATGAAGGCAGTGGCGCAAAAGAAGTTTCTGGCCCCGTAAGACCTCATACATTCACCTCACCCAGAAGAAAGGGGCCTGAAACTACAGGAGGCGCTATAGCAATGACTATCAGCTATTTGCCCACACTTTTGTGGTCAGAAGCATCTGTCAGTAATTAGAACGCAGATCTTTTATATGTAACAGGTCATTTTTGTCCATCCCATTCCTATAACATGTGTGGAGGTTGCTTCATGAATATGTATATCATTTTGTGCCACAGGGTAAGGGATGAGGGCATGAACAGCTTCTATTATAATGAGAATTGAGAAAATAATTGACAGAACTGATGGCCATTTACCATTGGAGCCCTCCCCAGAAGCTGCAAGCCTTCAGTATACTGAGTTCCACAATAGTTACATTAGACAGACTCTGCTAGTGCAGTTTTTGTGTAGCTGGGAAGACAAATCTCTGATGCTCTTTACTTCATCATCATCTCAAATGCTGCCTGCTTTGCTGGATTTTAGTTCACATTGTTAATGGTATGTCTTTGTGCTTGCTTCGGTTCAAGATTATGGTATCTTGCTGGAGAACTGTTCTTTTAATTGTAATGAAACATCTCTCCCTTCTTCAGATAATGCCTTTTGCCTTAACTGCGTATTCATTTTCCATCCATGTTGTCAGTCTCTGTTTGGCCTTTTGACTGAAGTGGATATTTTGATTTTTATCATCAGGGTAATTTCAGTTTTAGTCACAGATACATTAGTTTCTACACACACATCACTTCTTTAATCCTATATCACATTTCAGTATTTAATTTCTCTTTTTATAGTATATTTTATAGCTATAATGATTAATACATTTACCTGTAATTATTCTTTTCAGAAATGTTTTTTCACTTTGCTCTCGTTCTTGAAGGATAACTTAGCTAAGCATAGACCTTGGCCTTGTTTTCTAGGATTTTGGTTCTTTAAACACAAGAGTCCACTGATTGCGCTTCCACAGTGACTGGAGACACTCTTTTTCCCTAACTGCCCTTCCATCGCAGGCCCTCAGATGAGCGTCTCCCTTTGGTGGGTTTCTGCAAGCAAAATAGCATTAACTCTATCAATTCTTTGTGGGAACTCAAAATTTTCACATTTTTTCTTACTGTCAAAGAATTCTCTTCATTACTTCTTTTTATATTTACTAATTTCAAGTTTCCCTGCTGGCTGACAGACTTTTAAACTTCTCATTTAATGGTCCATGCTCTTTGGTATGTATTACATGTTTTATCTTATATTCATGGCCTGCACTCTAGCTCTTTTCCTCATATCAACCCAAAAAGTTAGTAGAGCTAACTTGTGCTCAAAGTTAGCTCTACTATTATACTGTATCCTTTTATTTTGTGTATCTTCATAGAACTTATATTTGTATCTGTTATGGTTGATATGTTGTGTCAACTTGGGGAGTCTAGAGGTTTGGCTGAGCGACTCATCAGGAAGTCGAGGTGCTTACTTGCTGCACATCCTGAGCCTGTGGAAGAGGAGGGCATGGAGATTGTGTGAGAGCTACATGTCCCCTGGGTGGGTTTACAGTGTAAGGGAAGGAAAGAGGCTGCTTGCTGCCATTCCTCTCTTTTGCTAGTTGTTTTTACTGTGCTCTGCTGCCATGAACATTTGCCCTCTGCTATGTGCCACTCTGCCTGTGAGCCAGCCAATTATGGACTGAAACTTCCACAAACTATGAGCTAAACATACCTTTCCTTCCTTCATTTTGGGCATTGAGTATTTTGTCTCAGCAATGAGAGAAAAGTAATCAAGACAGTATCTTTTCGAATCTACCAGTATTTTTATGGGTATCATTTATTTCAATTTTTCTTTTAGATCTATTAAAATCTTTTAAATAACTTTTGATATACTACTTTTATTGCCATTATTTCTTATATTTTATATAAATTTGTGGACTCACTCAGCTTCAAATGAGGTTTTCTCTCTTCAAATTTTTCATACTCTGAGCAATAGTAGACTACTTTACGATTTTTGTTATTTCTTTTGGCTGATGCCCTAGGTTTATCTTTGATGAGAGATGAAGATTTCCACATCAGCATGGTGTCATATACTTGGATTTCCTAGAAAAGTAAGGGAGAGAAGAAACATTTTTTTACCTATCCCTAAATCAGAATAGTTAGCAAGTTTGCTTGTCTTTTTTCTGCATCTATTGGACTATATTCAGATTTTGTCTAAAAAAATAAACCCAAGCCTTGTGGAGAATCCAGTCCCATTACCATGGTTCAAACAGTGCTGTAGTTACATACCTTTGACAGCCATGTCTCTGTAAGTGGTACAGACTTAGTTTTATATTCCTAAAACCTGCATCCAGAGGCACTCACTTTCCAGATCTTGCATTATTAACTAAAGTTAAGTACTTTGGCTTTGAGTTTGCTTTTATTTTGCTATTTGGGGTTTTCTTTCCCTTTTTAGTTAAATTTTATTTTAAATTGATTATTTTTGTTTTGTATATATTTGTATTCACTCTTCCTAGGTGTTGTGGAACAGGAGGGTGGTTTACATATGATTATTCCTTGGGCTGGGGATAAGGCTCAGTGGCATAAGTGCCTGCCTGATGAGTGCAAGGTCCTGAGTTCAATTTCCAGTACCAAAAAATAAACATATAATTATTCCTCCATTTTACTCAAATTTCCTCAACATTTTTTTTCTGTGAAGTTTTTCCCAAAGTTGAAATAATATTATATCCAGTTTAAGGCCTTGGTATTTTATTTAGTTCTAGAAGAGTGAAATTTTTCTGTGTTATTCCAAACTATGACTAAAATTTAAATGATTATCCCTTATTTTCTTACATGCATACTCCACATATTATTTTATCATTTTACTATACTGTGGCATTTAAATTTTTCACAGGTTTATATACCCTTATGAATAATGCTACAGTGAATGTTTTTGTTCTTCCAACTTTGTTCTGGCTTTGGGGATTATTTTATAAGGTTCAGTCTAAGAATAAAAGTTTTAAACATTTTATAGTGATATTTGAAAGCATTATTGATGGAATTATTCAGGCATGTGTTTATATGAATATGATTAAACTGAGCCTTTTAGAATTAGTAAAATTTAAATAACCTGAAGAGGGTGGTCTAGATATATATTTCAGGTGATAGCCAGGAGAGGTAATTAACTAAACACCATCATATCTCAACAGGTGGCTATTTTTGCCTTGAATACCTCTAGTGACAGTCATTATGCAACCTTTCTTGGCAGCTTGTTTCATTACTTAATTTTCTAGTATTACTGTTATAAAGATTTTCATAATATTTAATATAAATTATCCTAAGCTTTCATTTGAGCTATAAATATGTATCTATGCCCTCTCACCCACACATTTAATAATTAAGAGCTAATTGGTATCTATGTAAAAAAGTGTAGCTCATAGACCAAAAAAAAAAAAAAACCTTCCGTGTTCAAATTACTTTGCATAAAGAAATGAAAGCTTCAGGAAGTAAGACAGAAAATGTAGCTCAGAAATAGTATCAGAGAACCTCAAAGAGAAATAAATTATCTAGTTGCCCAGCTACAGGCCAAAGCTGGCCCGAGATAAAGAAGAGTTACAAAAGGTTGAGTCTTCTACCTTTAGGGAAGCAACTAAAATCTCTACCAGCAATTAAATAGCCCATAGCAAAAATGTGAACCAATTGATCAGAGTTATAGAGAGGCATTTTTTGGTTTCATGTAAGAAGAACTTTCTAAAAGTTGGAGCTATCCAGGGGGGTAATGAGGTGACAAATTCCCTAACATTTAAAATTTGTCTGCTCAAGTTGGATTGTTCTCAGCATCAGAGGAGTTTCCCACATAATTGACTTTCAAACATGTTTTAGAATAATTCAAGATGAAAACTTATTATGAAGACTCATTATAGCAAATGGCCAGCTCTTGTTATGAGGACACAAATATCATTCATGAAGGCTTTACCCTCATGGTCTAATTACCTTCCAAAGATTCCTCTGATCAAATAGTATCGTACGGGGACTTAGAGTATCAACATATGTACGGGGAGGACTCAGACATTCAGCTCACAGCAATTGTACTCATTGTTTTTTACTGGGTTTTAAGCTTAGAAATTTATTTTAAAATTATTTTATACTAATAAACAGAACTTTATGTATGTGTAATCTATATCCATTCATCCAGATTTACCTCCTCAATTGTAAATCAACCTTTAGTTGTCTTAAGAATATTAGTTCTTGGTTTTCTAACATTGTTATGGTCTCAGTTCGTTGTGATAAGCAATTTCTCATCATCTTGGCCTGTTCATTCATTGAATTTCATTCTTAATGATCGTGACAACATATATATTTTAAATACTCAGCATACTTTTTATTTTGCAGATCAGTGATTCTCAGTGTATGTATACCTTTAGCATCCTTCAGGAAATTCACCCTTTATAGAAATCTAAAGTCTTGGATCTCTTGAATCATCAGTTATTGAAATATAGACTGTGAGCATGGAATTTAGAAATCCATATTTAACAAATTTTCCAGGGTATTCTGGAAAGTATGATGACAAATACTTGAGAGATTATCATTATTGATAACTAGCAGATAATCTCAGTTTTTTGTATAATACTTTCCAACTAAAATTTTCACTCTTTCCAGATTTCTCCCTCCAGAACCCAATTACTCCAAAATTATTTGATACCCCCTCCATTTTATCGTCTTTTACCTGCCCAGTGTCGCTGGTCCTTCCTTTTCCAACTTAAATTCCATAATCACAGGAGATAGTATAGTCCTATGTATGTATCCTCAGCTCCATAAGTTCTCTTTTTATTTCTTGTTGAGCTCTTTGGGTCGCAATAACCTTGTTTTGAATGCAGTCCCTCAACTATTCTGCACTAGTACCCTTTCAAGCTGAATGGGACCAGAGAATAATTCATAGTCCCACTGGCTTGGTCTCTCTTTCAGTTTATAACGTTGAATTCTAAAGGGTCCTTAATGCCATCTGGCAATCATACTCCTTATCTTTAGTCTGTTAATTACCCTTTTCTCCCAGGCAAGAAACTTATTTATTCTTCTTGTTTTTCAAACAAAAATATCTTGCTATTAGTTTGCAAGGGTTTACAACAAAACAGCACAGACTGGGTAGAAAAATAACAGAAAGGTAGTCTTTCAAAATTCTGGATGCTACAGTCCCAGATCAAGGTATAGATAGAACAGATTGCATCCGAGATGTCTTTCTGGCTAGCAGATGGATTTTCTGTATATTCATGTAATCATTCCTCTTTGTATATCTGTAGTTTAATCTCTTCTCATTAACAGCAGTTATTTGAGATATAGACCCACTCTAATGACCTCATTTTAATTTACCTCTTTAAAGACTCTCTGTCTAAATACAGTCCCATTCTGCAGTACTATTGGTTAGGACTTTAGTATATAAGTTATGGTAAAACACAATTCATCCCTTAGCATTTTCCACTTTTCCTCATATGGCTTTGTTTGCCTTTATACTGAGAAAATGGAAGTAAGTCAGATGCATCTGGATTCATCACGAGGAGTCTGTTCTTCAAGTGGCTTCCAGGACACAACCCCTTGTTTTCCTCCCTGTCCTCCCACATGCTTCTTGTTGATTTCCTCTGTCGGCTTCCCTTCCCGCCCTAACTTTTCACTGTGGGCACTTGCAGTGCCTCAGCTACTGCATCTTTCTCAGGGCACTTACTTGGCGAACCTTATCTAGCTTCAGGTAATGTGTTATCTAAGACCTCATCCGAAATTTATAGCTTGCTTTAGTTCATTTGAGCTTCTGTAACGAAATACCATGAACTTGGTAGCTTATAAATAACAGAAATTTATCTCTCATAGTTTTTGATGCTCTGGCTAACTTGATGTCTGGTGAGTGCCTATTTTCTGAGTAACAGAGAGCACCTTCAAGCTGTGTTGTTACACAATGGAAAGGGCAAGAAATTTTTTACAGGGCTATTAAT
This sequence comes from Dinomys branickii, assembly GCA_004027595.1. NCBI lineage: Eukaryota > Metazoa > Chordata > Mammalia > Rodentia > Dinomyidae > Dinomys > Dinomys branickii. The sequence continues at coordinate 66,626 of PVLD010005553.1, forward strand.
CCCATTTAAGAGGGCTTCACCCTCAGTTCTTGAAGTTCCGGGTCTCAATCCTTCACATTGGTGATAAGCATTCAACACAAAGATGTGGGGGGACACATGCTTTCATACCCACCCATATAATGTCTTTGTTTTGATCTGAATGTTTGTGCCCCTCCAAAATTTCTATGTTGAAATCATAACCTCTGCTATGATAGTATTAGGAGGTAGGTCTTTGGGAAGTATGTAGGTCACAGAGGTGGGAGCCTCATCAGTGGAATGAATACTCTGTAAAAGAGGCTTTGAAGAGCTGCCCTGCTCTCTCCATGGAAGGTTATGGTGAAAAAATAGCTATGCACCAAGAAGTAGATCAAGTACAACTTCAGTAGAAAGCAAATGTAATTTTTATTGAAAAAAAAAAAAAAACTCACACACTGTGCTGCCCCGGGTGGGGGGTAACGTGTTCGTATGGTATGTCCAGGTGCTGTAATCCAGCACTTACCCTCCTGAGCTCTTCTGAGGGTGTTGGCAAGGGTGCACGATAGTTCAAATTGATGTTTCAGGGGAGCCTGGTGGAAAGTGGTGGAAAGTCCTAATTTCCCATTGAACTTATATGTTTTCCTAAAATTAGGAACAGTTAAGACAAACTGTCTTAGCAATTTGCTATCATACATTAACTATAGTCATCATGCTTTTAGTTTTGACCAAGCTACCCTTGACATTTTCCTCAACTTGTTGGAACTTTAGACAGGTATAATATTCTATTCTAAATTACAGGGGTCTCTCTTTCCCCTTTTCCTGGACCATTTACTTTAGAAAAGCTATAATTATAAATTATTTATCAGTCCTTCTGAGACTGAAATTTTAAAAAAATAAATCTTTCAGCAGTTTTATAGTGAGGAGTGTCTTTCCTGAGAAACCTGGGGCTGTCCTGAAATGGAATCACTAATGAAGACGGAATTCCTGTCTGCTTGCAGCAGTGCAGTGGGCAGCAGCTTCACTCCGGTGTGCCCATGTCTTGCTCCAAGTTGTAAAGCTACCTTTGCCTGTGGGTGATGCCGAGCAGCAGGCAGAGAGAGCCTGTGAGCTTATGTTATGTGTCACTGCTTCCTCCCCATTTTAACAGCAGACGTGAGCTTAGGCTGAGTTCTGGTCTTTCTGGTTGCACTAGTCCAAATAAAGTTTTCCCTGTTTGTTTAGTTTCATATGATACAACATTTTTTGGCAGTTTTATTATTGTTTGTGCTTTCTGTAATGTAGTTTAGTAATCTTCCATAGCGCCTGTCTACCTACGTAGGGGCTCAGTGCATAGTTATTGAATAGGTGAATACATTGATGAAGGATTTTTTAAGAGACTGGAGCGCTAAATTACTGACAAAGAGCGTTCTTTCCTTCAGTCACAAAATCCTGGAATGTTCAAAATAGTGATTATTTAGTCAGAATCAAAGCAAAACCACTGCCTGATCCAAAATAAATACATGGTATGGACAAAAACTCAGTACTTTTAGAAGAGACTGGGATTTTGTGTTACGTGTTACTGGTCCATCATCAGCATTCCCTGAGCGCACTGTGCTGGGAAATCACCTTGTACCAGGAAGAAATAACAGAAGACCGAAATAGCAGATAAACAATAACTTTTCCTAAAATTTCAGTGAATTTATCTAAGTAAAGTCTTCCCATGAGTGGAAAGAAAAAAAAGATAAGAAATCCCTTTTCATTACATCAACTGAGACGATGACATACTGGCTTCTACAATTTTAATGTGATCTGTGATTAATAATAAATAATGGGCAAAGTAAATATTATTTTTCCTGAATAGATTGTATCAAAAACTGGCACCAAGAATGATAATTTTCTTGGTGTAACTTTTGTGTTTAATCCTCTCAACTCTGAAATTTGAAAAAGTAGGCTGCTATCTCTTGGAAATAAGACAATTTGCAAGAAATAAGACAGTTAGCAATTTTAGGATTTTATAAAAACTTGTATTTTGGTTAAACTGAGACTGTTTGTGCTCAAATAGCTCTCACCAAGTATCTCCTCTCTCTGCCTATTCTGACTGGCTTTCAAGCATTTCCTCCTGTAAGTGGATGGCCAGGTACCTGTGGGGTTTCCTGGGGCCTTCAGAGAAATGGAGACAAACTAGGAAGAGACAATTATATGTCTCAGCTCCTGAAGTCTTTTTACCAGTGTGTATTTTCCAAGGGTTTCTATATCTCCTACACTCTCTCTCCATGCTGCTTTTTTTCTTGTAAGATGGATTCTAATGCTAAAGTTGAAATGATCATGAGTCACAGTGACACACAAAAACCACGTGGGCTGCAACAAACTGTCAGGAATTTGGGATGGAGAAAGAATTCCATATAAGCCAATTTAAAAATAGGAAAATGATGTACGGTCAGAAAAAGAAGCAGAGTGAAAGAAGGCAAGAAAGGAAGAGAAAACATGCGAGCAAGGGAAGTGAGAGTGAACAGAAGTTTCATTTGGATGTGGGAAAGGGGGAGGGGTGGGAAAAAGCCAGAAATTTGAAAGTTAGGGTAAGGGAAAAAGAACTGTCTGAGAGGGGCACAGAGGAGGCTCAGACTGATTTTGTGTGCCACGTGGTTCTCTGTAGTGAGCTGTGTGGTTGAGAGTTTAAATGCTCGAAATATTTTTATACCACAGTAATTTCCTTAACTTATTAGGGGTTGATACTTTTAGTAACTTTAATCACCTGGAAAAAATACATAAATGAACACAGTGTCAAGCAGCTGAGCTGGAAGGCATAATAGGCGGTGTGAGTATAGACGGCACCCACAAGGCACTAGGTCCTCTGGCATGGCAAGAACGCGGAGGAATTACTGACTCCCAGGTCGGTGTGAGGCTGAAAAGAACAGCAGATGGAAACGCTGCTCAAATGGGACACGGTGCATAGTCAGTGCTGTGTCCCTTTCCAAAGGTTCCATGTTAAGCCATGGGAACGGGGGGGGGCGGGGGGGGCGGGGATTATGACTGCATCGGTGTGTGTCCTATAACACCAGGTCCATTTACTGCACCTGGAGCACTGGGGAAGAGAGCTACTTTATAGTGTAACAAAGGGAGAGTGGTATTTAGTAATGTCTACCACATTCTGGTTGACTTTTTAATCCTCAAAAGCCCATCAATCAAGCATTATCTGTATTACATAATATAGGAGATGTGATAGAAAAATACGTTGTTTAAATTATACTATTGAAATAAAAGACATGTTGATACTAATCCCTGCAAAACATTCCCCCTGACTTCAAACCTTTATCCTAACTTGCCATTTTCTGAAGCAGTTGTGAAAGTCCTCTTTTGTGAGTGTCTTTATAACATGTGATCAAAACTACAGTGGGTGTTTCACTGAATAGAAAGGCAGACTCATAAAAACATTACAGTGCATCCTCACCCACCTGATTCTCCAGAGCTGGCACCATGTGACTTCTTCCTCTGCCCTAAAGTCAAAATGACCATGAAAGGTAAAAGTTTTGAATTGATTGAGGGCCTTGAGGCAGTCACAATAGCACAACTAAAGACATTCAAGAAAGAGGAGCTCCCGAACTGGTTCAGTGGGTGGCAAGAAATCTGGGATAAGTATAGTTGAATCAAGGGATACTATGTGGGGGGATAATGGCAATGTATCTTGTACAAATTAAAAAAAATAAACATGCACTGTATTTTTATCACAACTAGTATGCCACATATATACGGAATTACATAGTCAGCTTCATTGAATGTCACAAACTTGCCCAATATTTTCTCTCATTAAACTCAGAGTCATGGCAGTCTGCTTGCAAAGTTCACAACATTTTCATCATACCATGTTTCCATTTTATGTGAAGTTATGAAAATGAAGACATATTTATCAAAGAAGGCAATATCATATTCTATCTATTTACTATGGTAAGTAACTATTGAGGAATTACATTTCCACCCAAAAGTTAATATCATAACATTTACAGGCTTCCTTAAAATTGTATAAATTTTGCAGCAAGTTTGGAATAAATGATTTCTATGTTTGTATGAAAATACTTCTTTCAGATCAAGATTTGTTCTTTTGCAGATAGGCATTTTAAAAACTCTTATGTTTTGCTTCCAATCTTTTAACACTAGTCAGAATTTTCTTCTCCTTAGAAACTATTGATTGAACTTGAATGTTTCCATGTGGATTTTTGCGAGGACACAGAGTAAAACCATTTAATAAACCGATTTTTCTCTTCAAGGCAATTCTGCTCCGAGATGCCCAGATTCAGATCCCTGTCCCCAGTCCTTGTCCATATCCCCCAATGTGTATTTTTAGATATGGGCAATTCATGATGTATTTAAATCCGAGTGAAACAATTACTAAATCTGAGGAGACTTTAAAGAAGATAAATTCCACCACAAAATGCCTAGAAGAAGACTCAGAGAGGTAACTTTCTAGACCAAGTTCAGACAGCTAGTTGATTGTGAAACAAAACAAACTGTGTGGTACTGGCATAAATTTATAAAATTTTCTCCTCTTAAAAAATGAAAATACAAAGAGAACAGCAGTCTTTCCAGGGATGTAATAATTTAGGATCCTAAATGCATACAATTGCCACAGAGTCATTTGTTCAACTTTGATGTGGTCAGTTATTGCTACTGTATATCTGATCTTTTGAGGGAGAAGAATAAGGATTCAATGACTCTGTGTGGACAAACATACTGTCGGAGACCAGAATTGTTCAGAGGGGATCGTGGCTCAGACTGTTTTCCGAGGGTGCCTCTCTCACAGTCTTGGTTCAACAAGACTTCACCAGAATGAAATAGAATACTCAAGTCAGCATGTATGAGACTCTGAATCCACAAACCCAATAAAGGAAAACACTAGATTATGTTAGTCTCTGTTGATTTGAAATGAGAGGTAATTTTTTTATTTTTAGCACAGTTTTAGAAACACCATCTGTGTCTAAAGATTCTGGTTTTAAGCACAAGGCAAAGAGTCACAATTCTTGGACTCCAGTTGGGTATATTTAGGACTGGTGCAAATCACTTTACTAATGAAGAAACCAGTTCTTTCCTTTTCAAAAATAACTACGGGATATGCAGCATGATTCTTAGGTTGAAAAGGAGAGAAAACAATTTATGAAAAAAGAAGGAGTTTATCTGTTTCATAGCTTAGGAATAATGTGTTTTAGTTTTGACTTCAGACAAAGAACTTAGGAGCCTTCTTGGTTTGGCCGCCATTCTCAGGAAGGTGTTTTGCAGTGACCTGCAATTCCATTCTACCCTCAAAGTGACCCTGGTTCACCACCTGTAACAGGAGAGCTCTCCCAAATTCCTGAGTCCAGTTTTTGGCTCTTTATAGTCCATCTCAATCTGTATACTTTTTTCCAGCCAGTTACTGTGAACAGAATGAGTGACTGAAGAAAATAAATTATTTGAACAGGTAGATGTACTACTATAGCCAATAGTAAGATCAATTCTTTCTGAGTCACAGACAGTGGAAGAGTTTTGGTACCTTTAAACAGGTCAGGAACCCCCAAACTGGGAAACAGATACTGGGAAACCAAAGCAACTTATGTCCATCATACTGACTTTCTCAGAAAGCTGTCAAATTTTACTGTCAGTGGATCCAACCAAAAGATGTTTTAAATGAGTATTACTCACCTATAAAGAAAGATAAACTCAAGACTTTTATAAGTCAATGGGTGTTTATAAGTGAAATAAATCAGACTCACATGTGTAAACATCATATTGTCTCCCTAGTGTAGGAAACTGAAATAGTAAATAAAATCTGAAAGGTACAATAGATATTGTGAAAAGGGAAAGAAACTATGCAAAAAGAAAGAACTGCAATGGGGAGAGGAGAAAACAAAGAAGGAAGGGGAAGATATATATAATACATATTTATAAATACACAAATATATATTTATAAATATATATTTATAAGTATATAAATATTTATATTTATATTATATATTTATAGAAATATATTTTAAATATATGTAAAATAAATATATATTTATATACATTTACATATATATAAATATTTATTTATATATATATTTTTATATATACACAAGATAGCTAAGGTAATTGTACTACTAATTTCTATTGGTTTATTGAAAGGAACTGTTAATGTATAATTTTGCATGCCTATATCTGGTAATCTGAACAACTACTTTGAAGATAACAATATGCAATATAATAGCCGTTGTTAATTTCCTTTCATCTTGTGTTGAAATTCTGAGTCATTTTTATTTTTTTTTTCTTATTTTGTTATTCTGCTTAAAATAAAAAAGAAAAGATGTATGGTGGTGGTATAGCTCTGTTTAAAGTTGGAGCGGGTGCTTTCTTCTAACCTGGTCTTCCTTTCTCACCCAGGGTAGCACCTTTAGGAGATTCTTGTAGCATTTGAGGAGGAGAATTTTAAAGTCCACTGAACAGATGATTTCTTAGGAAACTTTTAAATAGAATATTCTATTATATGAACTCTTTTTGAGCAGGTCATAAGCTCCCTGAGGAAAATTATTCACTATTTTCCTTTATCTCTCATTGGTTAAATTTGTACATTGGCTTGAATATTCATTTATAAAAGTGCTAGGTGCTTTGACTGGGGTATACATAATTTCTCATAACATCAGCCACCAAACATCTTAGTTTTCCAGTTGAGTCTTTGCCTCGTTGGAACTCAGAATGCTTATAAAGCTATAGGAATCAGACTCTTTCCCCTCCCCATATGCACACATTGCCCCATGCTATGGAAACAAATGCTATTTACCAGATTGCTATACAAAGTTTTTCATTGTTGTTAATTTTGTCTTTTCGGTTTTTTTCTTTGCAAATGGTAAAGACATTAAGTCTCTTTGCCTAGATGCTCCAATCCATTTCAGCACAATGTAAAGTGAAGAGTGGGGATAGTTTTAGTTCGATCTGGCCCTTGAGATAGTAATAAAAGTCAGCTACCTAAGCATTAAACATCCCCATGAAGTTCTTGCAAATCCCTATTAAACGTGAGTGGGGATTTCCTCATCCCATCTCACAACTCCACTTTAATTGTTTCTTTGCCACTGACAATGCCTATTTTTTTAAATGATGTTGGTGGTCTTGATTTTTTCCAAACCTTTTGGGATATTTTGATGTTATCCAGCATGAATAATGTGTTCATCAGTATTCTAGCAAGTGAGGCTCTGCTTTAGTTTGGTGTCTGCTACAGGCCATAAACATTTCACACTGCAGTGCATTGTGAAAAGGAGAGAAAAGTAACATTCAGATAACTTCCACTGTAATATTAACTTTTTGTTTGACAGAATTCTTTATAAAAGCATTCACATGGATGTATTGCAATGCATTTCAATGCATCATAAATCGTATTGTCATTCTATTGAGTCTAAAGATGAAGTCCAACAATTTTGAAAGAAAATGAACTCCTTGAATATAATTAGCCCTCTTGCCTGAGATGTGCTCTCACAGCTGCACGAGGCCATGGGTGCAATGGGCATCAGGCATATAACCATGAGAAGAAAAACAAAACAAAAACAATCCCTTGAAAAGCTCATAGATTACTGGAGGATGAAAAATAGTTGTATCTTCAGATCTGTTTTCTTGGTCTTGTATATTTTGATACTGAGTTGAGCTTTGCAATTAGATTCTCATCATCAAGAAAAGCCTGGAGAAAAACATTAATAGAGATGCATTTCTATGTAAGGAATTAGCTGGAAAGATGCTGAAGGCATGATGGTGTGAGTGGCAATTCCCTAAGAGTAGTATTTTCAGATTCTATGGCACAAAATAACTTTATTTCTCTTTTGTCATTAAATATGTTCTATTACTGCTAATGAGAAACATACTGCAAGTATTTCTCTTTATCATTCTGGAAACTCAGAATAATATTCTGTGGAATAAACATGTAGTATTAATTTAGATTTTTCTCCATGTGTTAGTTTTATTTTACTTCATATTTTTCTCTGAGTTTTTGTTTTTGTATAATTTTCCATATATATTATTTATGAGCTTCTTAAAATATTGTATTGTGGAATAAGAATTATTTGTAAAGAAATTCACAAGCCTGAAATTATACTTTTATTGTTTAACAGGTACTCAATTATGCGTATCAGAAGCATTCTGCTTTGTGTGAATCCTTTCAATAATGATGTCACATTTTAGGCAAAGTTGAAGTCAAGAAGCCAGTACCTAGGTCAAGAGGCTTGTCTTTGAAAATCGCTTAGGGAGACAATTTTTAGAAGCAAGCATAGTGGTTCTCAATAAATGCATCACAAATAAGTTTTCATCCAAAATTAAACAGGCAGCTGTTTTGCTGTTCAGACATTGTGGGGAGAAGTTGACTTGTGTTAGTGAGCATGTTGTGACTGTTTAAATATTTGAATATATAATTTGTTGAATAATATTCAATAACAAAAACACTGGAGTATTAAAAAGCAGAGTTACACCTCCATTATATTTTCACCCTGGAACATTCAGTATTTATACTGATGTTTTTCTCCCATTTTCTCTGTTCTGGTTATTTTCTGCTCTGTCATAAATTGCTCAGTAATATTAGTCCAGATGCAAGGGTAGGGAAATTAGACTTTAGCTTTCAGTTTGGAGAGTGTCAATGATTTCTTATTATCTTTAATCTGTCAGATTTGATCTTCCCTGTCTCCTACCTTCTTTTTCTCCATGTTTTCTGTCTGAAAATTTAGTGATTTAACACATCGTTTACTTTGATCATCACTTCCCCAATCAGAAACTCAAGAAAGCTTTTTCTAGGCCCGTTTACATTCAACCATTATGTTCAGATATCTCCCTAGAAACACTCAAAATTTCATAAGGCATGTTTTATTTTTCATACATGGCAGGCAACCAATGTTGCCAAGTTTTTGCACTATAAATTGGTATGCTTAGGTCTCAAAAGCTTCATGTATTTAGACAGTTATTGTATCATGAGGGACCTGTAATGAATGTGGAGTCTGGTTACAAGAGGAAAGTCGTTGGGGGTGGTGACCTGGCTGGGTGTATCTTCCTCCCTCGCTCTTTCCTACTGTCTAGACTTCTTGGTCACATAATGTGAGAGCTGTCCTTCACCAGCCCTTTCTGCCACTCCCTTCCTGACTTGGATCCAACTCGCTATGGACTGAATCTTCTTAAAATTGTGAGCCAAAAGAAAACTTTCCTCCTTTAAATTGCAAGTGTTGGGGACAATAGTACTGCAATTCAAAACTTCTTTTGTTTGTGAACAATTTGGTTGGCAACAGAACCATTTAGCAAAATTTTGTTTTTGTTTGCAGACTCTGCATTAGGTGATGAACACGACCATAGCCATCTTTCTGGCTCCTGCTCCAGAATCATGGAACAAATTAAATTGGTGAACTGAGGTACTACTGTATTTTGCCTCAGCAATGAGAAAGTAACTAAGGCAGATTTTGTTAGCAGAAAAGTAAGATTACTGCTCAAACTATACCTGGCCATGTTGTATAACAGCTTTTGGAAATGGCTTGTTTGGAGGAGTTTGGAAAGAGTTGGATATTTAGGATAGAGGAACCTAGAATTAAGAAGATCAGAATGCTGATACAAATGCACATAGTAAAGGCCAAGCTCAGGAGATCTTAGTTAGGAGGATGGACTACATTGGCACTTGGACCAGAGGCCCTTTGTGTTATGTTCTGGCAGAAACTTTATGTTTTGCCCATGTCTTGAGACTCTGTGGGAGACTGAGTTTAAGGAGAGTAGGCCAATTAATCTGGCAGAGAAATTTCAAATCAGCCCATCCTTTAGGCTGTGACATGTTTGCTGCTCACTGCTTTTAGTCAGGTCTACTGTGAGAATGAAGAGCAAAAACTGATATGCAAGGTATGCAGTTTTATTAGAAAGGAAGTGCCTGGAAAACTGAGGTCTTACAAAGCATGAGTGCTGAAAACATTAACATTACAAACAAGCAATAAGAAACACATATCTCAGAGCTCAGCAAGGTCCCATCCATATCACTGGATAAAGGTTTAAAAAGGTAAAAGTAAATCCTTTAAAAGACTTGGTTTTGAGTTCTATATGCCTCATTTACCTGTATCTGTTTCTGTTTCCATACTTGGGAAACTTTCTCCTATTGTTTCTGCAAATATTCTTTTTATATCATTTTTGTTGCCTCCTGCTCTTTCATTGACTCCTACTAGTCTGACAGTATTTCTCTTTGCCTCATCTTGCAGCTGTTGAATTTACTTTCCCTGGATCTGTGATGATTTTAAGAGATCATTCCTTTTATGATTGCTCACTGCCATGCTATCTTCAAATTCTATCTTCAGCTTCATTCAAGAGGTTTTGCAAGCTTTCAATGGAAGTTTTGATTTCCCGGGAATCTCTTTGAGTCAGTTTCATGTATTCTAATTCATTCCTATATTGTTCATGTAATGTTTCCATCTGTTTATAGTCTTTAGAGACTCAGTCCATGGTCAACTGACTCCAGAGCAGGAAGGGCATGAAGAGGTGTCCAGCCGTGGAAAGCTATTTGTGTCCTGGTAAGTCAGGGAGGGACCACACTCTTCCAGGTCAAGCTCCCAGTGATCACCTTTTCTGACACACACAACCAGAGACCATACTCATAAATGAAATAAAGAAGACCTCCATGTATAAGCATTTTATTATCTCACTAGTGTAAGAACCTGAAAGAGTGTATAAAAAATTAGGAGGTATGACGGACATTGTGAAATGAAAGGAACATGCTCAAAAGTAAAGAGCAACAGGGGTGAGGTAAAAGAGAAAGGGAAGAAAGGGAAATTATGCATGCATGTATATACAGGATAGCTAATAGTTGTACTACTGACTTCTATTGCTTTACTGAAAGGAACAGTTAATGATTAATTATTTGATCAATCTTGCATGTCTCTATTTGTTCTCCTGAGAAACCACTTTGAAGATATCAATACGTAATACAACCATTGATAATCTTCTACTATTTTGTTTGTAACTCTGTATTGCTTGCATTGTTCTTATTCTATTTTGTAAATGGATGTCTGTTTGTTAATATGTTTTCTTTCTTTTATTTTTAAAATAAATTTTTAAAAAAGACTGGGTTTTGAGAGATGAGCCTCAGGTCAATGTCTTGGAAAAGAGGTGTCTCAGAAATGAGTTTTCCTCTACTGGGACTTGATTCACAGTGCCCAATCACCCAGGAACTCAGAAGCCTCTGCAGCTAAGATTTAAGGTGGCCTAGGTATTGCCTGAGCTGGCAGCAGACGTTCTTATAATGCTGGTTTTCTAGGCATGCAGAATGCAAGAGTTGTGGGAACAAACAAGCTTCCACTGAGATTTCAGAAGAAGGCAAGGGAGGCCAAGCAGTGTCCCTAGGAGGAAAGTATGTGAAGTAATGAGAGTGTGGCGAAAAGTGCAGTGGATGTATCAGAACGTTGGATATGCCAGTAACATGGAACATCTGCTGAGGAAAGCCATAGGCAATGAGGAGCTGCTCTAAGGAAGAAGCCTGCCTCGGTGCTTTAGAGGCAGACCTACCCTCTGGTGCTCACATCGGGCCACAGCGTGCCTTGGGTACTGTGCATAGCACTATAAGAGTTAATGCTTGGCCTACTGGGTTTCAGTCTTGATTTGGTTCCAGTCCTTTCTTTCCTCAACATCCTCCCTTTTGTAATGGAATATTTACTCTATGCTATTACATAACAGTAGTATTTAATTTTATTGTTTTTTTTCTGTGAGGACTCAAGAGGACTTTGGTCTTGGACTTTTTAGAAATGTTGGAACTGTTAAAAGTATGGCAACTCTTACAGAAGTGCTAATTGTATTATGCATAAGAAAAGGACGTGAATCTTTTGGGAGCCAGGGGCAAAACATTGTGGCTTATATCTTCAAAGCATTATGTATTTGGACAGTATTTATAGGTCAGGGGAGCATTACACTTAATGTGTTGACTGCTCTGTTAGGGGCTGGGGTCTGGTCAGAAGAGGAGATCACTGGGGGTTTGACCTGGAAGAGTGTGGTCCTTCCCTGACTTATGAGGACATGTATAGCTTTCTGCTGTTGGACACCTCTTCACGCCCTTCCTGCTCTGGAGTCAGTTGACCATGGACTGAGTGTCTAAAGACTATAAACCACAGTGACACAAAAAATAAGAATTATATTTTATTTTAAATTTAAGTTTCTAATAATATTGTCTTCATTTAACATCAAGCTTCACCAATAAACTCATTGAAGTCTTCAATTTCTGCTTACTGCCTTGTCCCAAAGGTATGGCTACACATTTTAGGCTTTGATTATGGTAACTATCTACAGTAAGTATTAGATTCTGTTCCATTTATTTAAGGCTATGTAACAGACTACCCAAACACTTAGTAATTTAATACAATTTTATTTTGTCAACAATTTTGTGAACCAAAACTTCTAGCAGGCGTTGGCGGAGAGGATGCCCCCTCATCTATGGCACCACCTTCCAGAACGGCGTCCCGGCTCACGGCCTGTTGCAGTGCACAGGGCGTCGGGCAGTCACTGTGAGTCTTGAGCTGTGACTGTTACCCAGAGCATCTGCGTGTAGGTTCCGCAAATGGTTTGTAATTCACTACAGAGTGCAGGTGAGTCCTCAGATCAAGTACATTCTTTTCTGTGGCTAGTATGCATAACACATCTACAAAAACTAAATAGGGTCCAAATTGCAGAAACTTACGTTTTCATAGCGTAAGGGGCTGAAGGTCTCAGGGCTATGTCACTTTTAAAGGCTCTAGTGAGGGCCCCTTTCTGTCTCTTCCTAACTCTGGGTCCCTGGTAACTACTGCTGGTTCATGGCCTGCGGTTGCGTCACTCCAGTTTATCCCTCTACCTTCACACGCTTGCTTTCTGTTTGTGTCTTCTCTTTTGTGGAACTTGGGATTGAACTGAGGGCTTTTTAATTTAACTATAGCCTCTGCCTTCTTTAAAATTTTGAGATGGAGTCTCACAAAGTCACTAGGTTGCTCAGGCTAGGCCTGAGCTTGCCATCCTCCTGCTTCAGCCTCCTAGAGGACTGGGGTTACAAGTATGCACTATCATGCGTAGCTCTTTTCTGTCTCCAAATCTCTCTCCGTATAAAGATATCAGTCACTGAATTTAGGCTGCTCTCTAATCCACAGTAATCTCATCTAAACTTGATTATACTTACTAAGAATTTATTCGTAAATAATATCATATTGATAGGAGTGAGGGTTAGGACATCAGCGTGTTTTTGAATAACACAATTCCAAGCGTAACACTAATCATTCCAAAGGCCTGGGCTGAAACTGTAAGGCTTTTGAATAGCGTAACAGGTTATCTTTACAAGGTCTAGAATGTTGCTTCTGCCACACTTTATTGTTCAAGAAAGCCACTAATTCTGGTTCAAATTGGAGAGTAAGAAAACGTGGCTCACACTGAAGTAGGAGTGTCAAGAACTTGTCACCATCTTTAACCTATCATGCCCTCTTTTCCTTTTTCCTGTGCTCTTTATTTCCTTTCTTCTATCCCTGTTTTTTTCCTTGCAAATATACCTGAATTATTTAAACTAAATGCATTTACTATGAAGTTCCACTGAATGACTTATACGTAAGAACATTTGAAAATTAACTGTTTTAATTTAGTGTCTATGATTTTTAATAAAAAAATTTCCCAACAGCAGTTTGTATCCCCCACCTCTCTCCCTCTCCATGTCTCTCTCCCTCTCTCTCATTCTGCTTTGAGAGAGGGAAAGGATGGGAGAGTGGAATGGGGAAGAATGGCTTGTATTTGGAGAGAATTTAAATGAACTGCTTGAGATGAGCTCTCTCACAGATGCCAATGATTGATGAAATTTCTTCTCCACAATTACTAAACAAGGATACATCACACATTTTCTATTCTTACAGTTTATCTGCTTCTTCCTCAGAATAGTCTAGAAATCAGGTAGAAATTTAATAGGTTTTAGAGTTCCCATATAAGAGATCATGGAACATACTGACAGAGAAGAAAAGGAGCTTGTTCTGTCTCTCAAGGAAAGGCTGTTGGGCAGGGATCAGGATACTGCATCCATTTGCCTAGTGGTGCCTCTGTCTTGTGGCTCACAAATACTGCGTGTGTCCAACTTTGGATACTTGGATGCTACATTAGGATTAATTTCTCAAACGGAAGTCTCCAAAAAGGTTTAGATATGAAGATTTTGAATAAAAAACAAATTGTTTTTCTAAACATTATCCTTTTAAACTGGTATGAATTTGAATTTCTCAATACTATCCATTGTTGTATATACTGGCAGGATGCTCTTCATCCCTGTCTAGTTGGTTCTTCTCTGAGAAGGGCATGTGCTCCCGACCTCTGACTGCACACTGGGCTTCTGGGCTTGCCTTCACCCTCAAACTGAGTGGAAGGGATCTGTGTCACTTCCGAACAAAACCTTCAGAACTGGTCTACGTTTCTGTTATCACACTGCTGGGGATTCGCATGCTCCCCAACAGGCCCTTGTTTCTGCCCTGAATCCTGCAATAATACAACACAATCTATGCCAGTATAAGAGGAGCCTACAGTTTAAGCCACTGACACTTATCTTTCGTGTTATGCCTAACTCAAAGCCATTGATACGTTGCCCATGAAAGTTAAGACTTTTGAGGAAATTGATATTTGTGCTGTTTCAAAAGATCAGAAACTCTCCATTTCAGAGGGGCTCTAGAAAAATTCCCATGGATGCATAGAACTTAATGCTATAGTAATCTAGGCGTGTGAGCGAAGTAGCATCATGCAATAATTAAACTATTGGATCTGCACTAATTTGATTTCCACTTTCTATCTATGTGACATTTAGCAAATTACTAAGCACCTTAAGATTCTGTTATCTCACCTAGAAAATGGAGATGGTAGTACATTGCTTCATGCAACTACCTGGAGAATTCAATGGGCAAAAGCAGTGGTTCCAGCGGCAACGATTTTGGTATCAGGGGACATGGGACAGTGTCAGGAGACACGGGTGATTGCTGCTACTGAGCAAGAAGTGAAACTGGCATCTAGAAGGTAGAAGCTAGATATGCTTGGAAATATCTACAGTGCACAGAGAAGCCTCTGCAGAAAAGAGTTTTATGGCCTAAATATCAAGAGTGTTGCAATTGAAAAACCCTCAGCTAAAGCAAAGTATTTACTTATTGGCCTACATTAAAAGAAACAGTTTTTGTCACACATACTAGTATTGAGTAAGCTTAAAGAACAGCCTGGAAATATTTTGACATTATTAGTTTGTAAATCAATCCTGGCTTTGCAAGTTTATTCTTAATATCTGCATTTGATTATACATCTGTAACTATAGAAAAAATCATTGTTCTTTGAGATGGTTTGACAATGGCATTCTATAAATTCCATAGAGGTTATATCAGCATAAAATACAAGAGGCTAAGAATTCTCTGAAGTATGACACAATTTTTTATGATGTGCCTCAATTTATGGTAATTATTGTCAGCATACAATATACTTTAGACATTGTTTATAAAATCATATGCATTCAAAATGTTGCATAGATATATAATGAATAAAAGTAGTCTGAATAATACGTACATTTATGCAAAGAGTAAATAAAATAGCTCATGAGAAGTTGTTGCAGTTACTCAGGTAAATACTACCTTTGCTGCTTGACTTTCATTGTTTTGAGTTCTGGGAGTAAAACTTCAGGTGTCTTAAAACTGGAAAATGACATCAACTGAAGCATTCCAAAGATCTTACATAAAAATATCACTGTCTTATCTCTTCTTTTGTAAGTGTTCAAGGGCACACTAGCATTGTTTCAGGAGTCTTCCCCCTTCCACAAGAAACTACCACAGCTGATGATAAGGCTGGGAACTGATTGCATAGAAAGCTCTTGATCTCAGTAGAAAGACAGGCAGAGTGTTGGCTTACACTGCTGAGGATTAACCTTCTAGTGATCTTGAAATATCTATTTCCTAGGCATGAATACACTGTCAAAATGGACGTGTAGAGGTAGATCTCTGTTTTTCTCTCTGGTGTATACATCACGTGACTGTCTCCATTTGCTCTATTTCATGTATATATATTCCATAGGGGCATTGTCCTTTGTCCTACTTTCTCATTTACTGCTGCAACAAAATACCACATACCCACAATTTAAAGGAGGAGAGGTTTATTTTATCCCAGTGTGTAGAGGTTTCAGTCCATTGTCGGCGGGTTCCAAGGCGGGCACCATGGCAGAGGAGGTACAGTTCACGCATGCATGGAGGAGGCGGCAGCAGCTAACCTCCCCCTCCCTTTGTATTCTGTCCAGACTACAGGCCTGTTGGTTAGTGCTACCCACTCCCAAGGTGGGGCTTCTGTCTTCAGTGAATCCGTGCACCCACCCCCAGCACTATGCTAAACCAAGAAGTGGGCATCCATGTTTTAAATGACATAAAATTGTGCACATAAAATGAGCTAAAGAAACTTAAAATTATTAACAATGTATTGCTTTCTTCTTTGCTTTAGTATTGTTCAGCTTTTTAAATATTGCTTTTTAAAATTTTAAAAAAATTAGCAGAGTGATAGTCTTTAGCACTGGAGAATTGTGAAAAACAGCAAAATATCTTTCTAGATATTTTACATAGCAAATAGTAAAAATGCTAGCTATTACATTTTGGTAACAAGATCTATGCCATCCTCTGTGCTAGATTTTACACACATTGTCTCAGTTAACTGTAATAATAATGTCTGTAATAATAATATAGATCACACTACCTCATATATGCCAAACTGAGAGTCAGTGAACACTAAAGGCCATGCAATAGGAATACTTACGGAAGGTGTTAATCAAAGCATGGTTTTAACGTCCGTGTCTTACAACTAAAAGTCCATTAACTGACACCTTCACTGAGCTGATAACAACATGGCCTCCTTAATAAGTAAGAATGGTATTTTTCTGAATGTGTGAGTTTACTTTTGCTTCTTTGAGGGGATGTTTCTCATTGCGTCTCTGAATTGTCTCACGTGTGCTGAATTGTCTCACTGGGACTGCTAGCCACGCAGGTGTTTTCCTCCCTTTCTTCAGTGCCAGCTGACTGGCAATACAAGAGGCACTGTCGTCTGGCCCAGAAAAATTGTGACAGAAGAAAACATTGATAAAATATGTAATTAGAGACAGATAAAATGAGCAGCGATTTCTTTCAGTTATCTGTCCTATCTATCATACAGATTCCGCGTGGATTTATGTAACTCACACTGAAACGGGAAATACATCTATTTGCTCACCCTGTATCTTGTGTCTTTGGAAATCCTCCCCTTCTGTATGGAAGAAGGAAATCACATAATGACTGTTTTCATGGGCTACAGCCTCCAGAAAAGCTCAGTGGTTATTTTGAGCCGCAACTTTAAATCCCATTTAGGAAGATTGTTAAAAATACGAAAACTCATCTACCTCCCTATCTATCCATTATCTATCGTTTATCTACCTACCACCTACCTACCTATCATCTATATCCTTTGGAAAAAAGTAGTATTTTGGACACTTGTCTTTCTTGGGAAAAATAGTCTTTTGGAAGACAATACAATTTCATTTCTATTAGTTATTTAGCACTTTAAATCTCTCTATAGTCCCTAAAACATCTTAGTATATTTATGTTCATTTTTGGGGTCTACTTATATGCCATGTTTTCATCAATTAAGTTTAACCCCTATGATTCAAGTGCTAGTGTTATTAATGTCTTACAGATGATAAAACTGAGGCTTACAGAATTTAGTAACTTTTCTAGTGCTCTATAGTTAAGATCTAGTAATGTCAGGGTTCACGCCCAGTCATGATCATGCCTAGACATGATATATCATTCTACTGGGCAAAAAGAAATCAGATTCAACTACTGCTTATATTCTGCTATCTCGAAATTTTAAGTCTTGCTGAGAAGAAAATTGTTACTCACAGTTTTATATAATTTTTTTAGAAATCACATCTGAGTAACTTATAGAAATTACTTGAATTACAGACAGTTACAAATCTGCACATGCTTGTGAAGGTTGAATTCATTTGATCTTAGCCAAAAGGCCAAGAAGCAACTGAAGGTTGAATACATGAAAACGGTTTTTATTATTCGATATGGAGATCTCCATGGCTGGCATTAAACCCTTCGTGTGTAAGTTAAGTGTTATCCTTATTTGCACCGATGACACCCTTGCCCTGGGTCTGGAAATTAAGCTCTGATTGGACTTGCATTATTATGAGTCATAGAAGTTCTGCAGTTAGAATAGAACATTCCCCATTGGACTAATAAAAGATGAATCAACTTTTCGTAGGCTGACTTGGAGCTAGATCAGATGATGTTCATGGCACAATTCAATTTAGAAAGTTTCAGAACTCCTATTTATATGTAAACTGTTCCTCTCTAGATTCTTAAATTGTGTGAGAAAGGATTAGGTGCTTTTTTTTACTATTAAAAGTTAAAGAAGAAATGAACCAACACTTGTGCTGAAATTTCAATGGGCAAAACTGAATATCTACTTTCCAATAGTTTGATCGTTTAAACCTTTGTAATTTTTATCCCTTTCTATTATTGAATTTATAGCTCAATTCTTGGATTTTTTTGTCTTAAAATATCTACATATATTTTATTCTATTATTAAGCTAAAATGTTATCTTTTAGCTTCCATTATTAATTTAGCAAGTCCTTTTTAAGTTTACTAATAGTATCCATCGAGAGGGAAAAATTTTCACCAAATCTGGTAAATTGTGACATATTTCTATGGTGATGAAAGAATTTACCAAAGCAGGAAACCAACTTGTAAGCTTGGATACTATTACTTTCTGACTTTCTCCTATGCCCTTAACTCATTCCTCATTTTTATATTTCATGTCCAGTAGTGTCTGAAATCAGAACGTTCCTGATAATTATGTAAATGTAGGAGAAGAAAAAGTAAATAAATAAAAAGGTAAGGAGTTACTTCCCAGGACTTTCCCCCTCGATATAATTTAAGAACATTTCCTAAACATAGCTAGAGAGGAGAGCATTAAGATGCAAAGACTATGTTATTCTCAAAGATTCTGTTTATGATTTAAAACCAATCTGGAGCAAATATTTCACACAGTGAAAACAAATCTTTGAGATTCTCAGCCACTGTTTGTCTGCTCCACATCTATGTCTTGCCCCAATCTCCTTTATTCCGCCACCCCCATATACCCAGACTGGTTCGTGGAACTCACCCAAAGTCTTATTTTCCTTAGTGGTATTCTCACTCTCAGGAAAGGATGTCACTCCCTATGTTTGCTTTTTTAAACAATGAGTGAACAAACATATTCCAGCTCAAGTGTGGTGTCATAAAACCTGGTCCTGCAGTTCTCACTTGGTGAGGAGGATAGTGCAATGGCAGGAAGAGGCAGAGGTATTGCTTTGTGGGTGCCTGTAAGCTCTGGGATATGCTTGCAGCAAGAACTCCGTGTGTGTGTGTGTGTGTGTGTGTGTGTGTGTGTGTGTTTTCAAAACTGTAATTTTTTTAAAGTTAGCTTAAAAAATTTTTCTAGTTCCTGAGAATTCAACAAAAATCTACCATGACTAACCAGAGTAATCTGAAACCATTGTTAAGTTTTATGATATCAATCCCACTAGTGACCCAACTTTAAAAAGAAATAAAAGGAAAATGTTCACCAAATAGTGAATGCACCACATTTGCAAATAGATTTCTGCAGAATATATAGACACATAAGGTTGGTTTCTTAACCCGAAAACATTAATATACAAATCACCCAGCCCATCATCTTTAAGATCCCATTCTCCAAGCATCTCTGTAATTGTACTTTGGCATTCAAAGGAATCTGTTCAGAATATACAGAATACGCTGGACATGTGATCCTGAATATCTGAGGTATTTTCATCGTTGAGTAATGAAGCTATAATTTTATAAGCCTGGTTAATGTGGGCTGTGTCTTGTCTCTAGATCTGAAGGGCAGACCTCGGATTGCGACGCATTCAGTAACGAAACGTCCTCTCACTGTCTCTTGGCACACTGCCTGCCCGCTTCTCTAGGGTGCACTGTCACTTCACTGTGCTCCTTTATTTTGAAATTCTACATTTGTAATTAGAAGAGAGAGATCAACAACTAAAAATGTGTTTTGTTGCAGGACATTTTTCTCCTTCCAGCTAAATGTGCAGAGATGGGTTTTTTCTTTTCTCCTCTCCTCATTTTCCTTCTAAATTATAGTGGCTCTTGCCACTGGAGTTAACTGAGTTTAAGAAATATTTAAACCAAATACACTGAAAATTGTAAGAGGACTCTCCAGGGCTCAGTTGACCATAGGGAGAGTAGGAGGTGAAAGATGGTTTTCATCATATTTTATGTTTTATAGACTAGCTTTATTTCTACATAGTTGAAAGATTTGTAATATGTATTGTTGCTGTTCATGCTGATGTCAAGGAGAACAAAGATGACTACCATCCCTGGTTAATTTGTAAGTCTGGTGATGCAAAGAACAAATAAACACAACTTCATGAATATGTAATATTGCTGACGGCAGCTGAAATTATTTCTGGTCATCATTATTGCTTTTGTCCAAGGTCAGTGCTGCCTATTTGATGCTAAAATATTGAATGATTTGATTATCCAGTTTACCTTGTGTGAAAGCAGCCACTTGATTTCTGAATGGCTTATTCTGGATTCCGTGCTTTGAGTCACTTTACTTCCTAGCATCTCAAACAATTCTAGGACTTGGAATGACTGACTGGGAAACACTGTGTCTTGTCTTTCTCCTGTCTTTGGGTAGGGACCTCTGACATATTTCAAAGCTGTGGCGGTTTGACTTCAAAATGAAAAAAATGAGCCTTCATTGTAGGACATTGGGGAGATTTCTCAGAACTCTGATCAGAGATTTATGAAAAAACACAGGGAAGTGGAACAGTTCATAGAAACACCAGAGTACTAGTAGAAACCAAAGGCCCAGTTCCAGGAATCTAAACAGCATGCCTCCTTCCCTCTCTTTTTAATTGTCTTTCTCAATTACAAATCCATATACCCTAACATAAAATTAGAAATATAGCCACCCAGTTTTTCTATGCATCGAAGTAGATTTATCATAGTTATTATACACACTTTGAATTATTATTTATAAGAATAAATATATACTTCCAAGGTAAACATTCTTGGTTTCACAATAATAAAGATCACTGAATTTAGTGGCATTTTATGGCTTATCAAACATCACAACATATAAGGAGCAGGGAATGGCAATGCTATTCATTTCAGATTCGGAAGAAGAAATTAACATGAATCAGATAGCTAATAACCAGCACTGAAATCATACTTCTTGTTAATAGTAATAGTCAGTGTAGGTATCTGGTTATATAGAATAAAACATGGAACACGGGTTCCTCAAACCTTCGCACTTGGATCAAAATAGTCTCTTAAAAATTCACTGCACTAAAGAGAGAAAACTAAAGAAAACAAAACTAAGAAAAGCATAGTCATTGTACTCTACCAAAATGTTAAAATAAATTAGCTCATCATAGTAGCCATTGGAACATAGTAGCTGAGGAATAAAAACAGAACAGACTATACAAAATTTATATTGCATTCATTAATTCATTCACTTACTGAACAAACACTAAACTTTATTTGCTAGTTATTATGCTAGGTCTCATTGTACCAAAACACATAGAATAAATATGATTCCAGCTTTCACTGAGGTTTTACCCTGGTGCGGAAGATGGACATCGATTACAGGAAAGAGTAGTTATCAACTGTCATTGGAAAGCTAGGGAAGAAAACGACTGAAGAACTATGAAGGCTGAGAACAGAAGCACCTGTCTTAGCCCTTAAACGTGGGTTCTCCAGGATCTTTAAGGAAGGGTAGCATATTATGTGTGAATTATGAGCTGGTATTTGCAAGGGGATGGGAGTTGAAAGAGCTTCATATATTCTTGGTAGAGGGCAAAGCATGTGGACAAATCCAGAGTTTGCAGGGAGCGTGCTTTATTGAAGAACTGAAGGAAGAACTAAGATTGGAGTGCAAAGATCGAGTAACAGAGCAATGTTCATCCTGAGGGAGAAAGAACAAAAGCCACAAAACACATTTTAGATCATAGTTTTCAAATTTTAGCCCAAGAACAATAGAAAATTATTCAGTGAGTTAAATTAGAGGCAAAAGTTGATCAAGAATGTGTTATTTAAAAGATCGTTCTGAAAGTCTAGTTCCAGGAAGACAGAATATGTTGTACCACGCTACACCTCTTGCATATAGCAATAGAGAATGAGAATAGTCCTTATATTTCTTAAGGAAAGTGAATGAGAAACTAAAACCTTCTGTTCAAAGAAAATTAACAAAGTGCCTGCCTAGCAAGCACAGGGTCCTGAGTTCGATCCCCAGTACCGAAAAAAAAAAAAAAACTTAACACCCAGGTGACTTCACTGCTAAATTCTACTAAAGATTTAATGAACCAGCTCCCCAAAGTGAATATAATCATTATGTGCTGCAAACATGTATTAATAAAAATAAAAAAACTTGATGGAGGAAAATTAGAAATTCTACAAATATTCAAAACATAAAAGGTGAAAAAAAAACGTAACCCACCTTGTTCTGTGAAGTTAATTTAATCCTTGTGCCAATACCAGATATGACAAAAATATAGACAAGCATTCATGAAGACATACATAAAATCTTTAGCAAAATATGGGCAGATCAAATGCAGCAATACATGAAAAATGAATTAATCATTACATGTGAAGTTCACCCCAGAAATACAAGATTGGTTTAGTATTTTAAAAACAATCAATCTAATAAATCAGACTAACAAATGACAGAAAAAAATGTATCTATTTCATTGCAGGAAAAAAAATTAGACAAAATTTTACATCCATTCATAATAAAATCATTCAAAATCTAGAAGAAACGGGGATTCCCTCTATGTGACAGTATCTACAGAAATCTATCACTTCACTCATATATTCTTCACTTTAAATAGTATGATTTAACAAAGAGTCAAAAGTCCTGATGGTCTTCTATGCTCTGGTGTGACATTTTTACTAATTACTCATCAAATCTATTATAAGTTTTTTGTTTAAATATTAAATTAAAATGTTAATAACATTTACCTCTGATAGTTTTGGAGAGGCTTAAGAAATATGAGTAGGTGAAGGAACTTTAAATACACTAAATCTATTGGAAGAGAAAGTAGGTAAAAATCTGGAAGACATAGGAGTAGGCAGAGAGTTCATGAACAAAAAACCAAACTGCCTGTGAAATACTTCAAAGAATCAACAACTGGGATCTCATCCTACTGAAAAGTTTCTGCACATTTAAAGAAATTGCCAGCAGAGTAAAAAGAAAACTCACAAACTTGGAAAAAGTTTAAGCTGACTGTCCCTTGAACAAAAGCCTTCTATCTAGAACATATAAAGAATTAAAAACCTTCAGCCCCTCCAAATTCAAAGACCCAATCCAAAAATGGGCATCTGAGATGAGCACACAGTTTTCAGATAAAGAAATACAGATGGCAAATAAATACATGAAAAAATGTTCAACATCATTAGTCATTTGAGAAATGCAAAATAAAACAACATTGAGATTTCATCTCACTGTAGTACAAATGGCTATCATTAAGAAATCTACCAATAACAAATACTGGCAAGGCTGTGGAGAAACAGGAACTCTTCTCCATGGCCGGTGGGAATGCAGACTGCTGAAACCACTGTGGAAATCAGTTTGGAGACTCCTCAGCAAACTAGGTCTAGAGGCCCCATTCAACCCAGCTACTCCCCTTCTGGGTATTTTCCCAGAAGATCTGAAAACATCATATCACAGCAATACATGTGCACCCATGTTCACAGTGGCACAATTTGTACTTGCTAAATTGTGGAAGCAACCCAAATGTCCATCCATTGATGACTGGATAAAAAAATTGTGATTCTTTTATATAATGGAATATTACTCAGCTATAAAGAGAGTTAAACTCGAGGCTTTTATAGGTAAATGGTCACAACTAGAGACCATAGTCATAAGTGAAATAAATCAGACCTGCCTGTGTAAGTAATGTATTGTCTGACTAGTGTAAGAACCTGAAAGAGTGAATAAACACTAGGAGGTGTGATAGACATTGTGAAATGAAGGGCAACTGGGGTGTGGGAAAGGAGAAGGGAAAGAAGGGGAAGTTATGTATGTATATACAAGATAGCTAACAGTTGTACTGCTGTCTTCTATTGCTTTACTGAAAGGAACAGTTAATGATTACTGGTTTGATCATTATTGCATGTCACTATTTGTTTTCCTGAGAAACCACTATGAAGATATCAACAACCACTGGTAATTTCCTACCACTTTGTCTATAACTCTGTATTGCTTGTATTGTTCTTATGTTATTTTGTAAATGGATGTCTGTTTGCTAATATGTTTTCCTTCTTTTATTTTCAAACTAAATTTAAAAAAATTAGTGCAGCAAAGTTCCTCTTCTGACCTAAAGGAAATCCTAAAAAAATGGACAGAGAAAAAAATATTATACAGTGATATTAAGCTTGATTTGATGGAGATGATAGACAATTAGAATTCTTTTACTTTTTCTACACTGAAAGCCCTTCAGTAGGACTTCTTCATAGCTGTATATTACCTTAGCATAGTTTTTATGGTTTTGTAATTTGAGTGTGTTAAAATCATGTGCTTATCCAGTCCTGTAGACTGTTTCTGAACATGAAATTCAATCAAGTGATAGGAGCACTTCCCAAAGCTCATGGAAGGACTAAAGAAGAAAATAAGTAAGCAGTGGATTAAATTAGTCTTTGTCATATTGGTAGATTTCAATTTTGTAGGCTCTTCTTTCCCTCACCATCAAGGCCAATTTAGTTAGACTTCAGCTCTTTCTTCTGCAAAGCAAATCATCTCCTACACTGATTCCAGACGTGAGAAAGAAAGAGGGAGAGGAAGGGGGAGGGGCAGGGGAGAGGGAGAGAGAGGGAGGGAGATTATCACCTTCTGTAGAGATCTGTGATATATAGAAAGTATCTTATGCTTTCCAATATTCCCATACTTTATACAAACTAATTATAAAGCTCGAAAATATCACTGGTTTACCTATTGATATCTTCCAAGTGTATATACATGAACACAGATACAGACATGCAAAATTGGTCAATTAATCATCTCAACAACAGAAAAAACACAAAAAACAAAAAACCAAAGACAAAAAAAAATCACTGGTACTTGATAAAACTTTATAGTAGTGGAAATTGGAAAGTACATGATATTTATGCTGAAATTAGCAAGATCATTATGTTTTCAAGCTCTTTCTATTATTGATAACATATAAATCTTAATGAGATTTCCTTCCTTAGGGCTCAGGTACTTCTAATTCAGATGTCAAAATGTAAGAACTTATAATTTTATAATAATAATGAAATAATTCTTTTCCCACATAGCTCAAAGAAATTCACAATTCTTGTGTTCATTCATTGATCGTAACACATCATGCATTGTAATTCAGACTTTTTTAAAATTACAATTTCTTTTCTCAGTCAGCAAAGGATCTTAGATCTGGGACTGCAATAGATTTTTCCATAGGGAACCCAAATTGTGAAAGAAGCCAAATGACATTTGGCATTTGGAAAAGTAAGATTTTTGGATTTCTGGGGCTTAGGAAATAATTTGATTATAGAGATGAAAAAATAGTATTCATCCAGAAATGAGTCTCTTGATGTCAGGAGCTGGATTTCAGAAGAATTTGCGTAGATTAGGTATTAGGTTAAAATTAAGAGAAGAGATTCAGAGGGACTGTTTGATGGCAAAACTGGTTAACCGTAGCCTAGGAACTGGAGGTGGGTTTGAGTCAGCGCATTTACCTCCTTAAACAAGGGATGTGCACAGGTGTTGAGACTGAGCACATGATCATAGAGAACTCACAGAGGACCCATAGCAGGCCCAGCTTCCAGTGAGGTAAAATGTCATCATCTGACATCTTGTTACCTATGTGCACTGCTGAAGAGATTGTCCCAGATTCAGAACTGACACTGGGACTGCAGTGTTTCCAGGAAAAGAATGAAAATTCTTTTCTTACAATAAAGAAATGCAAGTAAGTAATTCTGAGAAGTTTCCTAAATTTGAACTACAGTATATGGCCATGGAATGGAAAATTATTCATACATTCAAAGTTGAAATATAGAAGGATTACAAAATGAAGGATCCCAAGTCATGTTCGAACTCATCAAAACTAATGGACAGAATCAGTGAGTAATTCTATTCAAAGAATGTTCTAGGTTAATTCTTTTTAAGTTAGCAGGGCAACCTCTGACCTTGAGCAACTTACCTATATTCTTTTTCCCTTGTGTTTACCCTAAATAAAATGTTGGGAATCAACTTAAATTGATCTCAGATTTCCCTGTAAGACAGGAAAATTTATGAAATAATAACTATACAGGAGAAAAATTCCTAAGATACCTATGTTTTATATGTGGGGTTTTATATGTGGAGTTTTCTATAACTGCACTGTTCATTTTACTGCACCCAACACTGTTCATATTTCACTGAGACAAATTCTCAAAATTTTAATATAAAATGCTTGTATAATTCATTTTATGTGATAGTTATCAAAGTCAGGAATTTTCACTAACTTTGTGTAAAGTAACTAATTAAAATGAATGACATACATACTTTTTTCTTACAAGAAACATGCACCCCATTTCTTCTTTGGTCTCAGTTTATTTCCTTTAGCTGTAATGCATTTTTTAGATATATGATTCTACTCTCTTGTTTATTTTTTGCAGAAATCAGTTTCATCTGATGTGTATACTTTAGTAACTCAAAGCAATTCAAGTGTTTTACATAAAAAAGGTTCTTTCTGACTTACCATTTTCAGTTTAAGCCCTAAAGTGCTAATACAATATCTTTCAGGTATTTTTATCAGCACCTCAAAAAAGGAAAGAATTAGATAATTTTAAAAATGAGAATGTGCTATTATATCTATTATCTCTAGTGTAGGAAGTTTATTTCCTAAGGATCAGGAAAGCTGGATTTTGGAATTTCATGTTTATAAGTAAAACAGCACACTTCTATAAATACTGCATTGTTTTTCTGGTATGAGAAACTGAAAGTGTAAATAAAACTCAAAATGTATAATAGATATTGTGAAATTGAAAGAAAATATTCAAATGGGAAGGGGAATGAGGGAGGGGGAGGGGAAAGGAAGGGAGGGAGAAGAAAAAAAGGAATAAGAAGGAAAAATGGAAACAAAGCTTTTGTAAATAAGGAAGAGAGGAGGGGTCGAAGGGAGGGGAGGGGCCTGGGAGTGAGAAGAATGAAATTACATCATGGCACAAATGGGACAAATCCCAGTGATGGATGTGATTATTATGGACACTTAAAATGTTCCAATAAACTTAAATAATTTAAAAAAAAGTAAAAGATCATAGGCATGAAACTGTTCCAAATTTTGCCATGTATAGCTCTATGCTCTTAGGAAAACTGCTCAAAGTTTTTAGACTGTTTCCTTAATACAATGTAAAAATGTGAACTAAGTGGATTATTTAATGATAGGTTTAATACATATAAAATACCTGGAATCTCATAAATGATCAATAACAAATAATTTCTTTGGAGCATTTTTCTTATAACTTGTTAATGAAGATAAAAAGATGCTTTCAAAATATGGAAGAATGTTGCCAAAGTAAGTTGATGGATAATCATTTCTATTTTCTCCTTAATTATAGATATTTTTTGTTCAGAAGTTACATATAAAGACAGCTGAATTAACATAGGCATAATTTATCCTGTAAACTAAGTGTTTCAAGATATTCAGTGGTGTGCATTGTCTTACTCTAAAAATTGAATGCATGAAGTAGATTCAATTACCCAAAGTGATGTACATTTACTATTTTATGGCATATTTTAATTTACCACATCTCTTGAGGAAAAGACATTTGAACTTACTGAGAAACTGAGTACAGAGGGAAATTTTTCCTTAAAAATTAGCAAATGGGTTCTGCTCCCATTGGCAGACACTCTTCATTCCTATGCTTATTCAAGGGGCTGCCATGGTCAAGGCACATGATAGGCATCTGTCAAAGAATTGGCCACCTAGCGTAAAGCCTGGCACAGGATATATGCTCATTAGTGCTTGACTAATCATTTCAGAAAGAAGATTGTGTGTGTGTGTGTGTGTGTGTGTGTGTGTGTGTGTGTGTGTGTGTGTGTTATAAAAGTCTAGAATAGTTTAGAAGAATAAGAACAAATCTCACTATTGTGTTCAAGAAAACCCATTAAAATGTAATATTTAAAGAACATATTCCAATATGAGTAGGACTCAGGAGAAAGTAGAAGAGAGAGACTGGACTTTCAGAGGGAAGATCTGCATTGGTTCTCCTAGCAGGTCATTGTAGCCAATGGGCAGGTTTATACAGATCCCTGCAGTTACAAGTGGACGGACCTGGGCAAATGCTTAGTACATCTGTTGCTTCTTCTGAAGACATTTGCCCGAGAGAGAGGACCAGGGTCTCTCCTGATCTCTGTTGGAGATCCAGCTTATCAGCCTACCCACACCTGACTTTCTGTCATAAAGTTCTTTTCTTTCCAGATGTCAAACAGTGTCCATGCTGCTAGCTTCCTCTGTTGTAATGATTGCAACAGCTTCATTAACTGACATTCCTGTATCCATGCCTGCCTTGCTTTCCCAGCATATTGTCAACCTGCAAGCAGAGGAATTCTGCTGAAATTTAAGTTGCGGCACCTCACTCTATTGCTCAAGTCTCCAATCTACAAAAAGTTTCACATTCTTCATGTGAGTATTAGTCACACAATTTCAGGTAGTAATATCTAGAATCTTACAACATCTTTAGGAGCTGGCCTCCCCATTGCCTCTCTGCCTTCATCCCCAAACCTTCTTTCCTTTCTTTACCTTGTATCAAATACATGCCAAGCCTCTTGAACATGCCAAACATGCTTCTGCATTTATTACTGCTGCTTCTATGTCTAGAAAGTTCTTCTATTGGAGGACTCACTCTCTCACCTTCTGGGTGTGGTTTCTCAAATATCAGAATGATCAATGAAGCTTCAGCTCAAATCCAGCTATTACTCTGCCTTTTCTTTGCTGCTCTGCTTTTTACTTTTCATTCTTTGGCTGCTTTAGAGTAGATTCATTGGAAGCATATTGTGAGAAATGAAGTCAATGTCATGTGATTTGTTGAGGGAAGACTCTTGGAATTAAGGTACCTGCAAAGCCCCAAACCCCTTCTCCAGTTAGAGTTAAAATGGGGAAAGCATCAAGAAAGAATAGAGAATCAGGCGGTAATGGATAACTTGGTCCAAATGTATTCTTCCAAACTCTTATTAGACTGCTA
Organism: Dinomys branickii; assembly: GCA_004027595.1. Lineage (NCBI taxonomy): Eukaryota > Metazoa > Chordata > Mammalia > Rodentia > Dinomyidae > Dinomys > Dinomys branickii. Next base: position 95,798 of record PVLD010005553.1, read on the forward strand.
CATTTTTATTTCCTCTTGATGGTTCAAGTCAAGTGTTATTATGCATATATACTTGTTGGTCAGCTGGTACAAGAAGCTGCAAGTTAGGGGGACTCTTACCAGAAGTGAAACTGATCTCACTTCTAATAGAAGCATCCTCTTTCTGTAAACCAGGAGCGCTTAGCCTCACAGAGACAAATGGTATAGGTTTTCTCAGACTTTACTACTGTTTCACTCTTTTGATGAATGCTTGACCTATAACAGGACGCATTGTTTTTTGAAAGAATGAGTGAGGTAGTGTGACCACTACCTCACTGCGGTCACATATGTTTTTTGTTTCCTGGCTCACTCGCTTTCCCACACTTTGGAAGAAGTTAAGTCCCTTGTATTTTAAGCAGCTGTGCAATTTGTCTGTGGCTGTCGCACCCCTCTGTACCTCTCAGGTTCTTGCTTATTACCATGTAAAGGTCACGCTGAAACTTCTGCTGGAACCTCTGACCTTCTCAGGGGCTTGTATTTACCAAAACAGTGACTCACCATCACTGTCTCACTAGATCTTCAGCACAGCTTTTTCCACAGAGTGGTCATCTTCATTGCTTTTAAGATCTGACCTTAATGACAACTCCACTGAAAAAGTGAGAAATCTGTAGATTTCAGCTTGGGAACATGTCTCAGGCACCTATTGAACATGTACTCTCTGCCAGGCAGTAGACGCTAGGTCACATTTTCTCTTTGGGGACACTACCCTTACCAGCATCTTTTCCAGTTACATATTGTAAGTTTTATATCTAGACTTGACATTCTGAGATGCAGCTTGTTCAGACATTCCACCTAATGGGCTTTGCTTATACCCATCAAGACTGATCAGTCCTATCTATCAGATCTGTTCGCTCTTGCCTGGTAATTTTTTTGATCTCTCTATATTTCTTCAAAATTCATATCAGTCAGTGTGTCTTGTAGGAGACCTGCTCAGGAAAAAACAGAGGGTGCCACTGACATTCAGTTGTGCACTGTAAATCTCCAGGGGGCAACAGCTATGTAGAGATGACACTTTAGCCTGGGAAATGTGAGTGTAGACACCGGTGTTTAGTGTGTTTCCAAAGATGGTCCAATGTTGATGTCAAGATTTTGTTTTTAACTATACTTAATGTGCTCAACTACATTTGTCAAGGTGCAAAAATAATAAAAATACCAGTATAGGGACCCAGAAAAATAACCTTTAGGTGAGAAATTTCTTCCTTTTTTTCCTATTTAAAAAAAAGCAGAAATTGTATTTTTTTCTTTCTTTCTTGATCTGAAGGCTACCCAAGGGTCATTCTCAAACACTGAAATTATAATACAATTTATCTAAGTATGACAAACTATTACAAATCAGACATCTCAAGGTCAAGTCTATTAAGTATTCATTTCTTGCTTATTGCCTCTGACTCACACATTTTAACTAAATATAACATCTACCTTTTACCTACTTTGGTTCCACAGCAGATTGCTTCTTTTTTATCCTGACAACTGAATATTTTTGACTCCCCTCTGGGCTTCCGGACATCTCTTCAGGTTCAAGTTGAAACCACTGTTACTCATCAATCCCAAATAACTTCCTCAGCATGCTTGCTGTGTACCCATTGTGGGACTGAAATTCAGTATTAATAATAAAGTTAGAAAAAAAGTGTTAGTTTTTTATTCCTTCCCTGAACTCTGCCTCGACTGTTGTCAACCTTTATCAAAACATGTTATCACAACTATGCCATCAATTTTATTTTATTTTTTTTACTTTCTACGTATAGTAGGTGATGTCCTACAGTTAGTGGAATGAGAGGTTCTTGGATTTAGACCGCTCTTGCCCACGGTCTGTCTCTGACACAGTGCCTGGGACTTGTGGAGTAACGCACTTTGGTATGTGAACCTCATCTTTCTCCGTGTTTTACTATCTTTAGAGTAGATTGTGTTCACTGAGAATGTGAAAAGCCTGAGGAATTTTATGTTCTTAGCAGGTGTTGATTTCCTTGCTTTCACCACTCACTTTCTTCCTGACTAAATAAAGTGATTGATTAAGAACCACAACTGAACTTACTATGAGAATATTTGGAGAACAGGTGTTATTTGCTGAAGACAGTTTGCCCTTGGCTGCCCTTCACTCCACTTCTAAATAAGGTGCTTCTTTTCTCTGGCTTGACTGTTGCTCAGAAAACCACGGACCCTGCCCAGAAGGCAGAGTACAGGGTTATGGCATAAGAACTAGAAAACTGATGAATCCTTCAAAAAATAATTTCAGCTGATTGTTTTCCTAGGAAAATTCATTTATGTATGTTGTTTTCTCTGCATTCTGAAGATTGATAATTCTTTTTTTAAAGTCAAGTATCATTATAGCTTAATGTAGAGCAGTGACAGCAAAGCTTTCAGAGACTGAGTGCCAGGTACAACCCAGAACCACTTACTTATCTCAAAGCTCCAGCGCTGCAACTAAACCTGGATGCTGAGGTTTGACTTTAGAAAAAAAACCTCATAAATTAACATCTTTTGTTTTAAATGAAAACCATAATAGTATCATGTGTGCCCTAGGTTTGCTACCACTGATGTAGAGTCCTTGACTACTTTAACACTATTATATTTCAAATTAAAAAGCAAACTTGTTTGGTGACTTCATGGAAAACTGTACAAGTTGTAGAAATTTAGTCATCTATAAGTTTATAACTAATTTTAAGTATAGAATACATGGATTGGTAGTAATTGATAAATCTAATAGGTCAAGGTTTTTATGATTCTGGAGCTGTTTTATCTAAATCTCAAAAATAATAGATTTAGTTTAATTTCAATTTTTTGACTTTTATACTTTGGTAAAAATAACTTGACAAATCTATACCTTGATTTACTCTTCAACTGTGAAAAGACTAACATCCAGTTTCTTTTCACTGATGGTTCAATACTTGAAATTTTTCTTTTTAGTTTATATTGTCATAGGCCACATAATCTCCATAGCTCTTGTTTTGTGAAGTATATAGCAGAAAGATGATGTATACAAGAGGTATTACTTAGGTACCAAGTCTTTTTTTTTTTTTTTTTTTTGAGACAGGGTCTATCTGTGCAGTTCAGGCAGGCCTTTGGCTTACTTTGTAGCTCAGGCTGGCCTTGGACTTGCAACAATTCTCCTGCCTTCAGCCTCCCAAGTGCTGGGATTATAGGCATGTGCTACCATGCCTGGCCTAGGTACCAAGTCTTTATAGAACTCCACGTCTGACAGGCAAGGTGTCCTAGATAAATTAAATATACTTAGTTGAATATAATTTAGACCATAAAGTATAAATTCATCAGCAGAATTAAAACTGAAGTCACTAATGGGTATTAGATGGACTTAGTTACCTAAAAGAATTATGAGATTTCATAGCTTTGCATTAATTTTGAACAGATGTTAAGGAAACTGGGTAATATCGTTGAAATTATTATAATTTAGCATAACTAAGTCTTGCTACAAACACTCATGCCATAATATTTTATTGTAGTAAATATGAAAAAACCTTATATCTGAGGGTATATACTGAATGTTGAATGTACAGGCAAATACATGTGAAACAGTCAAACCCATTTAGATTTTGCTTTGCAGGATTCAAAACTATTTTATCATATTGTTGATTACAAATACAACTAGTGATTTTTTTTTTTTTGAAAACTCATCCCTGAGTGTGGGTCAATAAAATTTTCTCTGTAATCAAGAATTCTAAAACACATTGAGTTGGGCTGGATATTGCCTTTGGTACTTTCTCAAATTTTTATTAGATTCAAAAGTCTATGAACAGTGTTTCAAGCATGCATAACTTACTAAAAGAGGCGGTCATTCTTGAAAACATGTTTTATTTTATCCTAGGAATAATTTTGTCAGCTTTCAGCGAAAATTCACTGAAGATTACTTGCTGGGTTTTTGTGCTGCAAAACTCAATTTAGATATATAATTGAAACAAAAGATGTTTCCACTTCTCAGCTTTAAATGGCAGACACAAAGAGATTTAATGACACAAAGAGATTTAATAAATTGTTATTAAACAACTTAAATTGATCTTTAAATTTCATGGTGAGTTTGATTCTTTTAAGTCTGTTGTGGCACCACACAAAGAAACACAGATGAAAGCTGTTGCTCTATGATGTTAATTTATTTTTTTAAGCTAAAGTTTATTTTTAGTTTCTTTCAAGTATAATCAGCTTATCCAGGAACTCCTGAAACTTGGGAGAGAAATAATTTTATCATCCGTCTTCTATGTCTAACTCTGAAACTTTTGTAGAAAAACTGAAATGCATAATAAAATATACTTTTGAAACTCACATTGTACTTTGAAATTTTTTCTACCAAAAAAGGGGGAAATATTTTATGTACTAACGGTGCCACTAGTCTAGATTTTAGCTTTAATTTAGGTATTGTTAATTATGAATGAAGAAAATGTCAATATGCCAAAATTGTGTGAAATGTAATTTAAGCACTAGTATTGATTTCAAAATCATTAAAACCTAAAGGATTAACACTCATAGTCATACGCTCTGCTACTTCAAATAATAAACATGATAATAATAGCTAAACAAAGAATAATAACATGCTTCTTGAAGTCAGTGTCTCATTATTTAATCTTATATCTAAAATTATGAAATTGTGCTGAAGAAGATTAACTTTAATAGAATTCTTTTTTATTTTAAAGAGAATAGAAAAAAAGAACAATAGCAAAAAACAAACAAAACAAAGCGAGGATGTTAAAAATGATACAGGGTTTCCAACCAAATGATAGGGATTAACAGTGGTTGTTATATTACACATTGTTATCTTCAATGAAGTTGCTCTGATTACCAGATGTAAGAGTAGAAGATTGATCAAATTGTTAAAGGGAATAAGAAAATAATAATTTAAAGGAACACTAGAGACAATACATAGTTTCACTAGACAGGATGGTAGGAATTCACCAATGGTTGTTATAGTGCATATTGTTATCTTCACATCAGTTACTCAGATTACCAGATATAAGCATGCAAAATTGGTCAAAATATATTAAAAATTTTAAGCATTAACTGTTCCCCTCAATAAACCAGCAAACAGCAGCAGTACAGTTGTACCAGCTATCTGTGTATCTAACCTAAAAGGCCTATTACTTTCTTCTTCTTCTTTCCCTCATCCAAGTTCCTCCTTCCTTTGAGCAATTTTTTTCCCTTTCATATTATCTGTTGTACATTTTGGGCTTTATTTACTCTTTCATGTTCTTATACTAGGGAGACAATATGATGTTTATACATGTGGTTCTGATTTATTTCACTTATGAATATGGTCTCTAGTTGCACCCATTTGCCTATAAAAGCCTAGAGTCCATCATTTTCTACACTGAGTAATACTCCATTGTATAGAAATACCACATCTTTTTTATCTATTCATCAGTTGATGGGCATTTGGGTTGTTTCCCAGATTTAGCTATGACAAATTGTGCTGCTATAAACATGGGTGCACATATATCGCTGTGGTATGGTGTTTTTAATTCTCCTGGAAAAATACCCAGAAGGGAAGAGCTTCAGTGAGACTTCTAACCCTAGTTTTGTGAAGAATCTCCAAACTGATTAGGAATCAATCTAACAAAAGAAGTAAAAGATATATACAGTGAAAATTGCACTACTCAGAAAAAAGAGAATTTCAGAAAATGAAAAGATATTCATTGCTCATGGATAGGAAGAACCAACATTGTGAAAATGGCCACACTCCCAAAATTGGTGTGTAGATCCAAAGCAATCTCAATTACAGTACCATTAGTATATCTCATAGATCTAGAGAAAACATTCCTAAAATTCATCTGGAAACAGAAGAGGCCTAGAATAGCAAAAGCAATCCTGTGCAATAAAGGAAAGGCAGGAGGCATCACAATCCCTAATTTGAAATGATATTACAAAGCTACTGTTATAAAATCAGTATGGTGCTGGAAAAAAATACCAAAAGATCAATGGAATAGATTATGAGATGCGGACATAGCTACAAATATACTCAGCCACCTTGTCTTTCACAAGAGTCAAACATGTTCACTGGAAGAAAGATAGCCTCTTTAATAAATGGTGCTGGAAAAACTGGCTTTCCACATGCCAAAATCTAAAATCAGACCCATGTCTATCACCATGTACTAAACTAAAGTCAAAATGGATCAAAGTTTTCAATATTAAAACAGAAACACTAAATTTACTGGAAGAGAAAGTAAGTAAAAATCTCAAAGACATAGGGGTAGGCAGAGAGTTCATGAACCAAAACCAAACTGCCTGGGAAATACTTCAAAGAATCAACAACTGGGATCTCATCTTATTGAAAAGTTTCTGCACGTCAGAAGAAATCACCAATAGAGTAAAAAGAAAATCCAAGCATTGGGAGAAAACTTTATTCAACTGCTCCTCAGACAAAGGACTTCTATTTAGAATATACAATGAATTAAAAAACATCAGGCCTCCAAAATTCAAAGAGCCAATCCAAAACTGGGCATCTGAGATGAATATGCACTTCTCAGATGAAGTACTAATGGTGAATAAATATGTGAAAAAAATGTTCAACATCATTAGTCACTTGAGAAATGCAAATTAAAACAACACTGAGGTTCCATCTCACCCCAGAAAGAATGGCTATCATTAGGAAATAAACCGATGACAAATGCTGGAGAGGCTGTGGGGAAAAAGGAACACTTCCCTGCTGGTGGGAGTGTAGATTGGTGAAAACACTGTAGAATTCTTAAAAGATATATGTACATTAAACTGGTGCCACAGAAAGTACCTGTGGTGTAAAGTTTAAGCCTCACAGTCCTTATTTTACCTTCCAACCTGCCTCATGTGGGACAATGTCCATGATAACTATATGGAACACGAAGCTTTACCAAAAGGACAAATTTCTAATTTTAATTTTCTGTAGTGGAAAAGATATACATGCGTTTTCCTTTTTGCGATAGGGATGTATACTGGTAATAGATACAGCGGCAATATATAATTATATTAATGTTAGCATAACACAGAGATAAACGATTCTGTAGTGCCTGGAAATACTCTTGTAAGGAAGTAGAAATCAAAAATACTGTGCAAATGTTTACATATTTGGGGGCATAATATCTGGTAGGTAAAAATAATATATGACATTTTTAACTACATAAATTTTATTTCTATAACCCCCAAAGAATTTCATCAATAAATATTTTTGAAATCTATTAAGCATATTTGCAAATTATCTATGTTATATTTAGTTCTATGCTATGCAGTTATTCTCTTTCATACTACCAATTTGGTTCAATAATCCTGTATTGTACAGCAGAAAGAGAAAAGAAAGGATGATCAGAATATTTTTATGTTTTATAAAAAGAGAAAATATAATTCTTAGGCCTATTTTTCAGGTTTTTATATTAGGTTTTTGAAGTAGAGAAAAACTAAATCAAATAAAAAGAATTATATAAGTCTGATTATTACTATTGCATCTTGAAATTTCAGTCCATTTTTTGAAAGAATATTTTGCTTTAGTTTTAATATAAAACAGTAAAAGGGAAATATAAAAGCTTTTAAAATGAGTATTTTTGAGTCTCCAACATATAATTGAGTTTTCTTGCAGTAACAAGAAAAATAGGAAAAAAATTTCAACACTGCTATAACTGTTGAAAAATGTAGTTAATAATAAAAGTGCTAACCTTTTAAACTATGCAATAAAAACTTATATGGAAGCATAGCTGAAGTATGAAGAGAGAAAAAACTTTTTACTATTACTTTAGAATGCCAAGTATGTGTAATGTGTTGTTCATATAAGAAAAATATTTTCATTAGAGCAGTACAAGTCAGTTTCAGCTATTTAGTTTTATTTTAGGAGCAAGACCTTCAGCTTTGATTTGCTAAGAAGATTCTTTTCTAAGAATTAAAGATGAAAGCAATGGCCATAGGAAGACCTTCTACAATACATGTGGAATTACCCTAAGTGGGTACTTTTTTCTGTGACAACATGATCTAAAAGTTTACCAGAGAGATAAGATAATTTCATGTGTATTTTCATTTCTGAAAGAAAAACACTCAAAGCAGGAGAGTGGTCAGAAGGAAAACATTTAAAATTGTGTTTGATTTGTGCTCTCAATTTTTGGCTTCCTGAAGTAATCGTTGGCAATAGATGATTATTTGTAGAAAAAAGTATTAAAATTGTTCAGCACATACTTTGATCCTGTATTTACGTATAAGCTGATTAAACTGATTTCATTTTACATTAAAACAGTGTTTAAATGTCTTTTACTCCTACATGCTAATGGGAAGTTGGAGGTATGTTGTGGTTTATATAGACAAGCAGTGTTACTGTATCTTTTTCTTCCATAGGAAGAAATGGTTCTTCACAGCCCACCAATGGTTTGACTGAATGAGTGATTCAGTATTCTTAACACAAGGTTCAGTGTTATCTATTTAATTCTTAATCAACTACCCACAGTGTATCTAATTCAGAAGTTTTAGAAAGAATGTTTACCAATGAGATACTACTTTCAATTTAGAAAATTTGAACTCAAGTTCTGTCATTTTTGCCATTAGTTTATATAATGTTTATTATACCTGACTGACTTTGAAAAGAAACCAAGCAATTTCATGTTGTTTATTGCTTTTATAAAACTTGTCTCTCCAAGGTTAGTATGAAATTATTGGCTTCCTCCTCACTTTGTTTTATACAAAAAGGTTATTTTAACTGTTAATTTTTGAGCTTCCAGCCCTGTCGCAGGCTCCCCCCGCCCCGCTAATGCTCTTCCTGGCCCCTGCGCACTCTAGGCCTGCTGTGGAAGAGGATGGGCCAATTCAACTGATCAAAGAAGGTGCGTTAGTTGGCCCTATTGTACAGTGAGTTGTTTTTGTGCTTTACATATGAAACTCAAATTCTGACTCTTGAAGGAGTGATTCTCTAACGTCTGACTTTTCAGGCTAAGCATCAGTTTTGGGAGACTAAGCGTAGCTGTCTTGGGAGGAGGGTACAGAACCTTTGAGTCTAAGCCACCTTTTCTATTTCACCTGTTGCTTAAGCATCTTGCATTGTGTGGGAACATACTGGAGCATTCTGGTTTCTATGCAACTATCAATAAATCAATTAACATTTCCCATTAAGTAATTTATCCTCATGTTTTCAGTACCTTTAGGATTTAGGTACGGAAAGACTACTAGAAATAGTTGTGAAGACTAATAAATGTTCCTGTCTCACAGACCCTTAGAACCAAGGAGAACTTCTCTCCCTTTCCCTCAACTGTATAATTGTTTTCATTAGACATACATATTTTTATTTAAAAGTATCTTGGTTCTTAGAGGATTTTAATTCATAGTTTAGGTGCAAAATTTAGTGCGATAGGTGATTTATTCAACCACAGATAAATTTTAGGATGCACTTAAGTCAAGGTTAATTATTTTATAATGGGATAAAAGGTACTGAGAGAGCCTCTATGTATTAACTATTTAATCAATAGCTGTTCACAGAATCTCTGATTTATAAGAAATTCTGTCTTAGAATTACTGTAGAGAAGGAAATTAGTCTAGTTCTTGTCGTCATGATATTTTTGCAAATTAAAGCAAAATTATGGCAGGATTAATAAGAATAATTCAGCAATGAAATAAAAAACTGAAAAATGTCCTACAAGTTAGTACAAAGAAAACTCAAACATGAATTCATGTAAGAGACATTGTAAAAATGGAATATCTAATCACATTTTACTTAAGAGAGCGAGTCACGTTCAGTATGACTCAGCGAGAGATGTACTTTTTAGGTAAATGTGAGCTTTAAAATGAATGATCTCTCTTACAGGATCTCTCAGAGACTGACGTCTATTTATCTCTCAGGACAAAACACATCGATGAACATAAAGCAAAACTTTTCCCCATGTTGTAAAAACCAGCAGCCACCTAACTGGTCATTTCCTGGTGGGGAGGGAAGGAGGTAAAGCAAGAGAGCTCTAAGTGGCGGATGGCGAATTCTTCACATACCAGTTCTAGGCCCCTCTAGGCTGAAATGTCAGCTTCCTAAATTGTAATTCTCTGTGCTCTTCCCAAACCTATGATACCTGAAGAACATGGGAGCAGTAACTGAAATTATTGTTTCTTCATGCAAATAACTTTCAGGAAAGTGCCAATCAAGACATGTGGTACAACTTTGTTACTGCTGTGTGAATGTAAACAACACATTTAACCTCTTAAATCAGCTTTTCCTCCATTGTAACATGAAAGATGTGGCTATTGCACCACCCATGGCATGTCATATTTACCCTAAAGTTAGTAAATTTATTCTCTGTTCTCTTGGAAAGCTACATAGATGCAAACCTTCTTGTGTAGTGAAGAGATATTCTCCCTCTGGTTGTCTGCTACATTTAGTCAGTGATCTAAGTGGACAAATATTGCTCCATAAGAAATGGATTTATATACACTTAACATAAGGAGAGAAATGAGTGAATAAATTTCCACATAAATATAGAAAGCAAGCAATAGAATGGTAGGCATTAATATAGTCTTATTGTTATAAGTGGGCAGCAAATTTGGCTATAGGAGTCAAAGTAATAGAGAAAAATAATAATTTAAAAGATTTATTAAATAAAACTGTATGACTTGCTCTGAAAAGAAAAACTTTTTATACGTTTTCAAAGGAAACAATATTCAATGAGGTAGATAATATCTACAATATTTTAGAAGTCTGTAAACCTGAGACTTACAATATTTGCAAAGTTTGAGAGCAAATATCAATATGCCCATTCAATATGATATTACACCATTGAATGAGGCAGCTTTATAAACAGCTTTAATGGTGGCTGAATGATTTTTTGTTGTATATTTTAGGATGTTGGTAGCATCCCAAATTTGTACCTACTAGATGCAACCCTTGCTTTGCCTTAGTTGTGATAACTAAATGTTTCCTCAGAGAATACTGACTATCCTATGGTGGGCAAATTCAGTCACAATTGAGAACCACTGTTTACCATTTATGAAAAATGCCTCCATAAAAAAGAGGTTGGTCTTGAGCTTACAAGAAATGCTTTTCTGAGAAAACAATGCCGAGCTGGAGACCTCAAGAGAAAAAAGCTGCACAAAGTACAGGAGCATAAATAGTCCAATTGCAAAAACAGTTTGTAATTTGTACTGGTAACAAAGGGAAAGGTGTGTGTAGCATGCCACTGATTGATCTGCGTCAATAAAATGAGAAAAGCAACTTCCCGTCATTGTCCAACAAAAAGACGTGGGCTTAGCACTATCCTAGTGTTCTGGGAAAGTAAGCTCATTATCTAGGGTTTCATAGTCTGGTAAAGGAAACAAAACTAAAAAGAAAAAAAGACTGGGTAAAGACTAAAGTTAGTTTAGGAGGTACTTCTAAGTATAATGGGCTAACAGAGCAGCAACTGTCCATTGTAGCCTAGGGAGGATAGGAGGCTTTGTGACTGGAATTGTCCCTTGACTGACTGGAAATCTTTTGACTGGGTAGAGTAAAATGCAGTCATTTATGAGTAAGGGAACAGCATAAAATTTGCCAGACATGGATTAAATCCGCAAACTGGTAAGATAAACTAGTTTCAAGGTCTTTTGAGAGGGATTCGGGGAGTTTTGGACTCTCAAAATTGGCCAACCTATTTCATAATTGGGAGAATATGGCTTAGTTTTCTTCACCATTTTAAGAGCAGATTAAAACTGACAGGAAGTTTAGCAAAGTATGCAATAAGAGAACTTCAAACTAGTGCTATGAAAGATGGGTGGACAATGGTAGAATCAATACCATATTTTCTTGATGATTTTTAAATAAGTGGATTAAATGAATCTATGAAAGGTTTTTATTTCACTGTTATTTTTGTAAAATCCTAATGTTGACATATTCTCAAAAGCTTGAGATGGAAAGAAATTTCTCCAGTTATTTTTCCCTAGAGTTGACTCAGAATGAATGCAAGGTGGTATACTAGGCATTGGTCAAACTCAAGGTAACTTTTTCACTATACTGGGCTCTAATTTCAGTTTTTAAAAGTATAAAGAAGTAGACACAATCTTAGTATGAAAAGGACTTTGAGGCCAGTGCAATACTTTTTTTACTAACTTTTATTTTTTTACTTGCAAGAGACTGGTAAAAAGAAGAACAATAGCAACATACCAACATCACAGACATAAACAAAACAAAGCAAGAACATTAAAAGTGATACAGGGTTCAGGGCAAAATGACAGGTATTAACAGTGATTATTATGTTATGTATTTTTATCTTCAGCTATATTGCTCAAACTATCAGATGTAAGAATGAAAGATCATTCAAACCATTACAGAGTACAAAAATAATTATTAGACAAAATATTAAAGATAATACAGAGTTTCACTAGACAAGATGGTAGGAATTCGCCATGGGTAGTTCCACTGCATATTGTTGTTTTACATCATTTGCTCAGAGTACCAGATATAAGCATGCAAAGTTGGGCAAAACATATTGCCTTCCTTCTGTCTTTTTTCTTTTTCCCTCATCTCAGTTGTTCCTTCCTTTGAGCAATTTCTTTCTCTTTCATATCATCTATTGTACATTTTGAGTTTTACTTACTCTTTCAGGTTCCATAGAAGTTTGCTCTTTGGCTTTCAGATATCTCTAAATTGATTTCAGCCCCAAAGCTGGAGAGTTGAGTCTATCACATTTTGGGGCAAGTGTGTATGAAGAATTTTGGTATTTTAAAGCAAAGAAGCGATGTTGGTCTTTCATGACCTACTCTGTGGTAGAAATGATTGGCATTGATAACATCAAGACACAGGTCATTGTGTCACATAAGAAACATTCAATGAGAAGCTTATTCTCCCCTTGTAATAATTACCTAACTGCAAAGTGGTAGCCAATTGTAACACTGACTTCTCACTGGGATTTTCTGGCATTAAATAGTCCATTTATGGAAAGTGTGCTGAATGTACATTTTAAACAAAATTATAGACAGATTTTATGTGATGTGGGAATAATTGTTATCATTGTTTTCATCTCTTTTTCCCAAAATAGAGAAAAATTACCAAATATATTATGACAGGTAAGGGCTTCCAGGCCTATTGATAGGAGTTTGACAAAAGATTCCTTTAACCTGGTAGTTACAATGAGAATTGGTGATGGAAATACTGAAAGGCATGGGATTGAGTCTGAAAGCAATTGAAGGGCAACAGCAAGCCTGTATATTTACTTGCTAAAATGTGGAATATAAAGTTTTGGGGAGATCGTTTGGTGGGTACTGATGAAAAGATGATGAGGACAGCCTTCCAGTAGGTACTTGAAAATAATAAAGTTGTCTATTTATGAGCTCCAGGATTATTAAAATATTAAGAGTAGGAGTAGAAAGGGGTTTGAATTGCATGAATACAAATGTATTCTGATATGATTTCTTCAATTTCATTTTTGTCTAACCAGTGACTGATAGATACTGTATTAGTCAGTGTTCTCCAGAGAACAGAAACAATAGGACATAAATGTATAAAAGGCTTATTATAAGGAACTGGGTTACATGTTATGGAGACTGAGAAGTCTCAACCTTGAATTTGCAAGCTGGAAATTTGAGAAAGCCAGTGGTGTTTCTCAATACCAGTCCAAAGACTTGAGAAACAGAGGAGCACAGGGTATACAGCTCAGGCTATTGGTGGGAGATGAGAGGCAATGTTCCTGCTGAAGCAGTGAGGCAGAAAAGGGGCCAATTCCTACATCCTACACCTTTGTATTCATATCCTGTAAAGTATCCAATATGCAAGTATACTGTAAAAGGCCATCTATTTATTGATTAAAGTGTTAATCTCACCTATAAACACCCTCAAAGATCCACCAGAAACAATGTTTAATCTGAGAATTCCATGGCTCATTCAAGTTGATACATACAATTAACCATCAAAAATACAGTATCTTTACACATAGCTTTCCTTCAAACTCACCGCCTGCACAGACCCAGAGCTAGAACTGTGTAACTATCCTTCCCTGAAACCCTTCGGCATCAGTGCTCAGTCATGTCCTAGGTGCCCACTGACAGCCCCCAATAAACCTGCTTGTCTCTGCATGTGGCCTCTGTGGGTGACTCAATTAAATAAGCACCTTTGCGGCAATAAGATAAATAGACATTTCTCAGATGGAGAAGTAGAAATGGCAAATAAATGTGTGAAAACATATTCAACATCATTGGTAATTCATAAAATGTGAACTAAAACAACGCTGAGGTTCTATCTCACCCCAGTAAGAATGGCTGTTATCAAGAAATCAACCAATAACAAATGCTGACAGGGTTGTGGGGAGAAAAGTTACCCTTCTCCATTGTTGGTAGGAGTGCAGACTGGTACAACCACTGTGGAAATCAGTGTGGAGATTCCTCAAAAAGCTAGGACTAGATGTTCCATTTGACCAAGCTATTCCCCTCTTGCTATCTTTCCAACATAATTAAAAGCATCATACTGCCATGATATTTGCACACCCATGTTTATACCATCACAGTTTGTAATAGCTGAAATTTCAAAACAGCCAAAATGGACAAAGAAGATGTGCATTTTTTTCCTACAATGGAACACTATTCAGTCGTCAAGAAGGATAGCTTGAAACTATTCTGGGTAAATGGATGCACCTTGAGACCTGAAGTGAAATAAATTGAACACACTCTGGTGTGAGCAAACAAAAGTGTGAATGGGACCAAAATATCTAATAGATATTAGGAAAGAGGAAGGAAATGCTGACATGGGAGGGGACATAGGCAGAGAGAAAGGAAGGGAATGGAAGAAGAGAAAATGGAAACAAAGCTTTTGTAAATAAGTCGGGCAAGAGTGGTTGAAGGGAGGGGAGGGGAACGGGGAAAAAGAATCAAGTTACATCACGCACAGGTACAAAAGGCCCGTGGTGACTATGATCACTATGGATACCCAGACTGCACCAATTAGCTCAATTAAAAAGGAAGTAGGAAACCAGGACAGCACTGGGATGCCCCAGATGGGTATCAGATGGGCACAAAGAAGACCATACAAGTTAGAAATGATCATTTTGGTAAAGAATGAGAAATTAAGAGATCCGGGGAAGATGGCGACCAGGTGAGCAGCAAGGGAGCGAACCTCCTTAATAAACACCACCAGCTCGAGACAGACTTGGCGAGCGTGAATGCCGGGACCT